>CAUYQV010022372.1:0-26307 GCA_963574575.1 Galagoides demidoff
GCTACTTGGGAGGCAGAGGCAGGAGACTCACTTGAGCCCAGGAGTTGGAGGTTGCTATGAGCTGTGATGCCATGGCACTCTACCCAGGGGGATAGCTTGAGGCTCCGTCTCAAAAAAAAAAAAAAAAAAAAAAAAAGAAAATATAGTTTACTAAAGGAAAAGAAAAAGAAAAATAGAGAAAACTCTACATCGTTTTATTACTTCCATCAAAAAATTATTCATATTCAAAATCCTTTCTGCAAAGAAAAGTCCAGGTCCAGATAACTCTACCTGTGAATTCTACCAGAGAATTAAGGAAGAGATAACTCTTGTCTGTTGGAATGTACTCTAACACAAACCCTTGCAAATAATAGAAAGTGAGCAACATGTTTCATGAGGCTGGCATAACTTTGTCACCAAAGCCTGAAGATATTATGGAAAGGAAAATTATGATGGAATACATAATTATCAGTAATTATGTAACAGGTACCTAAGAGTATTTGATAAGATTTAGCATTCTCTTTTGATAAACAAAAAACTTAGCTAATAGGTACAGAAAGGTACTTCACTAATCTGATAAGAATTTCTACAAAGAAACTATTAGCAATATTATACTCAGTGGGGGTGTAGCAAGAGCTTGGGATCTGGAGGAAAGCAAGGATGATCAATGATCACTATCACCACCAGTTTCAGCCTTATTCTAAAGGCCTGAGACATGCATGAAGGTGGGGAAAAAAACACAAATCAGATAAAAATAAAATTGCCATTCTTTTATGAATATGATCATGTTGAATGAAAATTCGAAAGCATCTACAGAGAAATTACTAGAAATAGCAAAGCTGATGAAAGGAAGATCAGTATTAAACAAAAACCGGGCAATCTGAATTTCTCCTTAGGTATCTGAGCGTCCTCTCAAACTTAATAAGGGTCCAAACTCTTGATTTTTTTCCTTCACAATCCTATCTTCCGTCCATCCCAATGTCCCATTTACCCAGTTGCTTGAGTCAGAATCAAAGGGTGGGACTTATTCTGGTCTCTACAGTGCTTTTGTATAAATTAGGAAAAGGTACTCCCTCTTGGGAGTGAAAGTAGCCCTATGCCAGGGGACAGACTTGGTGAGTGGAGTGGCAGCTGCACTCAGCTTAGCACTCTATTCAGGGAACATTGGCACAGCTGTGTGTGGCGGCCCTGCTTTAATAGTCTCCTTTCCCCCATGCTCAATTAATTCAGAAATACTACCAACTCTATCTCCAAAATATATCTTGAAACCTCTTCTCTTCTCTCCTCTCCTCTCTTCCTCCCCTTCCCTCCCCTCCCTTCCCCTCCCTTCCCCTCCCTTCCCCTCCCTTCCTCTCCTCTCCTTTCACCTTGGTTCAAGCCACCATCATTCTCTTACCCTGACTACTGTGTAACACTCTTGTTACTGGTCATTTTCATTTCCACTCCCTGCTCTATGATGAAGGGATAACCTTAAAACATAAATCTAATGACATCAATCTCCTACTTAAATTCTTCAATGCCTTCCTATTTTATTTAGAATAACTCCAGACTCTTTGCTGTGACCCACAAGGCCCTGCGTGATCTGATTCTGTTTTCAGCCTCATCTATGCCACTTGCACCTACTCACTCTACTCGAGCTGCACTGATCTGATTCCAGCTTTATTAATAGACCAAAGATTTTTCTGCCTCAGGGTCCCCTTTTGTGGAATAATAATAATCTTATAGCAATAACCAGTCTGTATTTTGTTCAAGCTATGTGCTATGTACTGTTCTGAGTATCCTACACATGTTAACACATATAATCCCTACAGTAGCTGTGTGGAGTAGATAGTACTGCTCTCCATATTTTACAAATGAGAAAACAAACACACAGAGAGGTAAATAAGTTGCCCAAAGTACCCCCAACTGTAATTGCTGAAGCCAAGATGTCTTCTTCATGTTCTTTGCCCGGCAGCCACTTCTCACCCTCCCAGTCTTGGTGTATTAGTCCCGGACTCAGGGAGGCCTTTCCTGAGCACCAGATCTGACACAGGTCCACAGCTCGTCACTATCTCACCTCCTACCCTGGAGGTGGGGACATTTGTATGTGGGACGGCCTCATTAATTCAGCTATAATCAAATAAGGCCTCATTCAAAAACCTCAATTAGCTATCCTTAAAAAATGTATATTATTTGGTAAAATTCTACCTACTACGTATTTAATAATTTCCAAAAATGAAAACTATGTGTTAATTTTAAGTCAACCAACCTTTTAAAGACTTTGTCATGTTGGCTTTTGGTTGGAAAGCGTCTGAATATTTGGTTGCCGCATGGCGGGCTGCAATTCTACTTGATGCTCTAGGTGGGTTTCAGTCATCTGCCACTTCAATGGCTTCTTGATTTGGGTGAGGTAGGAGAATGTAGACTCGCAGCAATAAGTGGTTGAAAAGCAAGAAAGTATTTTGAGGACATGTTGCAGAAGGTGTGGGTATTCTCCTGCATTTTTCCATATTTCGATTGGATCTTTCTCAGCATTAAATACTGACTTTTACCATGTCATCTACTGAGAGTTCAGTCGGTTCCATCTGCAGTTCTTGAGATGCCTTGGTGATATCAACTAGGGGAGGCTGAAATGCTAATTCTAGTGTGATGTCATGATTCTCAAAGCCAGTGAACCTTTCCTTGTATTCCCCAATTAATAGGTCTATGACAGCTGTGTCTTCTCCAGAGGATTCACATGTATCATCCTACTCATTGATGACCTTTGTTAATTGGGGAAAATGTTCATCCAGAATTTCCTTGTGGGAAGAAGTATTTTGCAAAAAGATAGCATTTTTGAAATGCTTGGATAGTTTGCATATCTAGACTGAGTATTACCTTCCAAAGAAATATTTGACGTGGTATCACACAGAAATGCTGCATTTCTATAGAAATCTTCTTCCAGTAATTCACATTGCTGGTTCTGCTCTTCATAAAATTTAACTATGTGTTATCGCAGAGATAAAATTTTGGCTAACACCTGTCCCTGCAATAGCCAACACACTTCAGAATGTTACGGTGAAGCCACAACATATACATCATCCTTCACCTTCAGCATGTTATGCAACTGCCTACATCACGCCCAGATATGCAGGAATATAATTAGCGATCCTTATAGCACCGAGATTTTGCTGATGCAAAATACAATGAAAAGAAATGAGAGCACCTGAATCGGTTATTACATTTTTTAATCTGTGCAATAAACCTTCATGTTTTCCTATCATGAAATGCACACCGTCTACACATCTACTCACTTAATTTGCCAAATTCAGCCTAACTTCATGTCATTTTTCTTGAAAATTGTTTAAGATATCTATCCTTTGTGTTCTGCATGAAAGAATGCCCAAAACAAGTAACTCTTCATAGCAAAGAAAATCTGTTATGACCCAAATGAAGTATAGAACTTGGGCCAAATCAGTAGCATCAGTTGATTCATCCAAAGTGATTGAATAATATATATAATGATGATACATATAATAGAAATATGTAATACAATATATATTTTCCTTTGAAGTATTGCATGAAGTTGTTCTGCTCATGCTGTTAAATCAGTTATGGTTTTCCTTGAGAGAGGCAGTTGTTTATACTTTGAAATGTTATCAGGATCTAAATATCCTACAACTTCAACCATGCATTCTTTCACAATTTCTACATCATTGAATGGCTTCCCTTTTTTTCCTGTGTATACAAGCATCTAAGTTGCTTCAGTGGCATTATTCTAGAGTATTATTGCTGCTTTAAAAAATCGTCTTTGCTTTTGATGCCCATGTTTTAATTTCTGTCATACAATCTTTCATGCCTCTCCTAATTAAAATATCTGTAGTCTTTGTGGGTGTTACACTGTTGATGAGCATTGAATTTCTTTAATGGTGATATTGCAATATTACTAAGCAAGCAAATCATCTTATCTTTAGCAGAAACAAGATAATATAGCAATTCCTAATCTTCATTAAAAAAAATCTGTTTTCTTCCTTCAGCATTCATTCTCTTACTTTTCTTTGACACCACGGACTTTTAAGGAGACAGAATTAGAAAATATTGTCACGCTTTGCAACTATTCACAAATTCTACTTCAAACAGAAACACAGTGTCCTGTTGTCAAAAGCTGCTAACAGACTGACATACTCCACCGCCATATGCTCTTACCAATCAGCAAGTGGTGATGCCAGTCAGGCAAGGGAAGTTAGAATTAAATCATGAATGTAGCAGCTGTCAGTTTAGCCCTTATGGCTTAGTAATGTTCTAATCGTGCTGGTCAGTCTGGGAGGATTATTTCCCTGAAACTTATTATACTTTTTGGTATTTTAAATATGTTCATTTGAAAAATAAAATTAAAATATAAAAGATGAACAAAAATGTATTAATACATATAAAAGGAATTGTTCTGTAAAAGCTGGATTCATCAAAAGGCTGCCCTTTAAGGACCTAGAAGGCCACAGGTTCGTCACTCTTGTCCTTCACAGTTTATACGACAACTTACTGTTATCATTCTTATCTTTTTTCCCCATCTCCTCAACTAGGATGTAAGCCCCCTGAGGACAGGAACTTAATAGTACCGATATGGTAAATACTTAAAAATACAAAATGACAAAAAGGAACACCTCTTTAATATCTGGAATGTTTTTTCTTTCCCCCAACCTGGGCATCTTGAGTTTATTTGGGCAGAGCTGGGAGAAAGGGCCCTGCACCTGGAAGAGGGTGTTGGGCCTTTAGCGTGGCTCGTGTTGATGACTGAGGACCCAATGCGGCAGTAGGAGCTTCATCTTGGAGTCGTGGAACTGCTTGACTGCCATCTCCCCCACCTGCATGATCTGGATAGAGTGGCCCTGGGCATGGGGCTGAGCACCGGGTGACAGCACTCACAGTGACCAGGTCACGATATTCCTGGTACATGTGAGTTCCTCTGGGGTTGGGGGGGAGTTATAGTGAAGCTGAAAGCCAAAGTTTTTCACTTGCAGGGGAAATTTCTCAAACACCTGCCCACAGAGACAATTTTTCCTGAAGACTTCGTCATCTTCTTTAGTTGAGATACAAAATACCAAAAGCAGGACTTGGCCACAACATGGTTAGGTACAAAGAACCGCAGCTGTGGCCCTTCCGGGGAGGCAGGCAGTGCCCCACCACCTTGTTCTGTGGCAGGGGGCTGGAGGTCTTCATGGCCATCTCTCCACCACCCACTAAAGAATCTGGATTTTTTTTTTTTACACACAATAATCACTTGATAAATATCTATTTAATTTATAAAAGTAATATCCCTGTCATATGCAGCTGCTTACCTGCACAAAAATATGCTTACAATTAAAAAAAAAACCTACTGAAATTATCCCTCAATCAACTTAACAGATTTTACTAGAAACAGCCTATCTGTGCTTGAATTACTGTAAAGAGTATAAACCAGACAGACAGGAAGGAATGTGTCTAGTTCTGAATTAAAGATAAGCTAATACAAATTTTCTTTTTAGGCTGGGCATAGTGACTCATGCCTTTAATCCCAGTACTTTGGGAGGCTGAGGCAGGAGGGTTGCTTGAGGCCAGGAGTTTGAAACCAACCTAGACAGATGCCCTATTTAAAAAAAAAAAAATTGAAATGAATACAATTCTCTTTTCAAAAGAACTCACTGTTGAGATCTTTTCTGATCGTGAGCTACATGCAATGGTTTTAGTAGTAATGACTCCTTTATTTCAATTAGAAAGTTAAGAAATAAATGATGTTTTCTTATTGATGGAGTGACTTAATTTATCCTGATGTTCAGGCAAGTTTCTTATCAAAAGTGGCAGAAACTAGTTCAGTACTTGGAGCAAAGGGAATTTATTGAGGAGATATTAGGCTCACAGAACCTGCAGGAGACTGGGGGGCTTGGGAAGAGGCAAGAACCAAAAAGTCAGGAGAGCCAAAAAGAAAAGCAGCCCCACAGTTACTGCGTCATTGCTCATGGCCCGATTAGGGTGCTGCCACCACTGCTGGCACCATCTTCGTGTCCTTGCTCTGCTCATAAATAAGACTTGCCACGAGAAAGCACTTGATTAACCTAGCCATAGGCTAGACTGTTCGAGTCTTAGTTCTCACGTTAAAACTATACACAATTAATTCTCAAAAAGGAGACGGGCTAAGTGCCTTTTACACAGGACAAAGACACATATTTTACCTTTTCTTTGAATTTCTAAATTTTATTTTTTAAATTTTATTAATGGCATAGATTTGACTCAAGCATACAAATCAGAACATGAGAGGAGACTACTCCTCCTCCAGCCTAAACTCTTACTTTGACTTCAGCATTAAACAACAAAAGTCTGTATTGTCATTAAAGAGCAAAATATATGAGTAAGTCATGTGTGAAACGTGAAACAGCCTAGTCAGAATCAAACGCAGGAGTGCATCCACGCTTTGTGCAGAGCGGGAGAAGGGTGTGTGTTCAGGCCGTGACCTAGCCATGTATTCAATCAACTGCCTACTGTCCTCTTCACACGGTTTTCCATCGAGCATTTAACCTTGGACATGCTGAGTTTGAACTCAAGCTCAACATGTCCAAAACCGAATTCATCTCTTCCGTACCTTTCACTTCTCCTGTTTTCCCAAGTTAGGTAAATTTACCACTGAGCAATCCAGCCAGGCAATCCTGAAATTCAGGACTTATATGACTATCCTCTATTTTACCTTACAAACGCATCTCCAAACTCTGTTAATTCTTCCTCTAACTTGCTTTTCAAATACAAACCTTTCTCTCCATTCCCCATTGCTGATGTCTTGGTTCAAATTCCTGACATCACTTTCTCATTGTCTAACTTATGATCCAGTTTTGCTTAATGTTAGTGAGTTCCACAGCCTATCAAGTTCAGAGCATTGGCTATGATTCTATCCATATACCCTACCACTTCTTTCCATTTTTCCTGAGCTACCTGAATTCTGAATATATCCTGGTTTTATTTTTTATATTGAAGTTTAACTGGTGAATCTAATCGCTCTTGTCCTTGTCTGCTTGCTAAACTTCTAGTCTAGCCTTCTAGTCTTGGTTTCACTGAATTTCCTGAGAACCTTCCTATTTCAACCACCACCATCCCAAGTGGACTCGGGAATTTCCTCTGCGTGCCCACAGCATTTAAACATACTTCCCTAGACTGTTTGCCTCCTCATGATTTGTTCATACATCTGTTCTTCCTTGCGCCTGGGAGCTCCCTGGGTGCTGGGGCTGTGGCTTATTCACACTTGTGTTTTCGCCGCTCACTACAGTGATTTAGAGCCTGGACACTATATGCAAAGAAACCTGGGAGTTTCACAAATGAATGAAGCACGCAGCACTGAGTGGGGCACAGAGGAGAAGATGAGACTGCAGGAAGCCGAGATGAGAGGGTGTGTGCCCTGACTCTGTCGTGCCTTTGACCCGAGCAGCAGTCCACGGGGAAGAACTTCAGGAAGGCAGCCATCCGTGCGTCCCAAGTTCTGGGTCCTCGTCTCTCTTACTCTCCCCAGTTTTTCCTACCTCATTTGCATTTACCTAGAATGTAAATTCTGCCTTCTGTTCCCATTTCTAGCCCAGGACTTGCCTCACAGACCTCAGTGTCCTTCCTGACACAGAATTTATTCTGTTTCCCTGCTATTCCAAGTCACTGTACCCTGAATCAGACTTTGACCCCCAGATCACGTTTCAGTGTTCCACATAATCCACATTACTTTGGGGATCACTCCTAAAGGTAGGGGGAGATGTATTAGGCAATGCCAAAATGAATATTAGCTTAATTTCAAGAGTGGGGGAGAGCAGGGGAAGAAAAGGGAGGAAGGGAGAAAGAGGGGATGGAAAGAAAAGTGGAGTCACGGGAGAAAGTCCCGAGGACCACCTGGAGAATTTTATCTGAAAGCATCTCTTTGATTTAAAGCCACTTTTCCCAGCCTGACGTGCGTGCGCCGCAGGTGTACACATACGCCCTCATTCTTCCATTCCCTCATTCCTGTCGGCGTTTGTGGAACTCTTTCTGATCACCAGTCACTCTGCTGGGCTCTGGAATAAGAGATTTCAGAATAAGCATGTTGCCTCCACTCTTCAGATTGCTCATAATTGTGGAAGGAGAGATAGTTCCATGAATGATAGTTATAGAATAATAACAGAAATGTGTCCATAGAAACATACACAGGTCCGTTAGTCACAGAGGTGAGGGGAGCAGTCTTACAGGTGACATCCAGGGCCTGGCAAAGACCAAGAATGTTAAATATTTCATTCAAAGCTCTCCATAACCAGCCCCCCACACACTAGCTTTGCCAGACTTATTTCTTTTTTTTTAATTCTAAACTCCAACCATATGGGAGACCACATCAGGAAATTTAGAGTTCATTTTAAAAAGACATTTTTTCATCGTTCAGTGAATACCAAAAGAGCTGTGGCCACAGCTCGTACTTTCTATAAAGTCTTGTAACTCAAGGTAGGGAAGCAAGGGTGATTTATTTTGGGGAGGTGCTTTCATAGAATAACTTTGTGTTAAATATAGTCAATGTGCCACCAGCATTATGTAAACTCTCTGATGACAAATAGTTTAAATTTAGTTTCACAGGCTTGGTGCCTGTGGCTCAATCGGCTAAGGCGCCAGCCACATACACCTAAGGTGGCGGGTTCAAATCCCCAGCCCGGCCCGACAAACAACAATGACGGCTGCAACCAAAAAATGGCTGGGCGTTGTGGCGGGCGCCTGTGGTCCCAGCTACTTGGGAGTCTGAGGCAGGAGACTCGCTTGAGCCCAGGAGTTGGAGGTTGCTATGAGCTGTGATGCCATGGCACTCTACCTGGGGGGATAGCTTGAGGCTCCGTCTCAAAAAAAAAAAAAACCATTTCTGATTTTCAATGATGAGGTCTTATGGGTCAGTCCATGGCCTGGATGCCTATGAAGCTGTTGTTCCTGCCAAATTACTTGCTTAAGATAGGCACAATAATTTGAGTAAGAGTTAATGTCGCTTTAAAAAGGAAAGGGGGTGGTGTGTACATTGTACCACCAGAAAATTTCACAATGAACTCTGGGGTTTATTTCAGAATATTATAGGGGTACAACCAAGTGTTGCCATAACCTAGTGTGCATTGTACCTGTTAGGTATGGATTTACCCATTCCTTCTCAACACTGGGTTTAAAGGGTCTTTTTAGTCCTCTGGAGAAGCATCAAGGGATGGAGATGGAGAAGTACTTCCTGGTTTCCTGGCTTTCTCATAGTTCTCATTTACAGAAGATTGTGCTAGAGATGAGTCCCAAGGCTTTGTGGTTTTTTGTTTTTTTTTTTGAGACAGTCTCAGTTTGTGGCCTTCAGTAGAGTGCTATGGCATAATTTCTCACAGCAACCTTAAACTCTTGGGCTCGAGTGATCCTCTTGCCTCAGCCTCCTGAGTAGCTGGGACTAAAGGCGCATACTGCTATGCCCAGCTACTTTTTCTATTTTTAGCAGAGGTGGGATCTTGCTCTTCATTAGGCTGGTCTCAAACTCCTGAGCTCAAGCAATCCACCTGCCTCAGCTTCCCTGTATGCTAGGATTACAGGCATGAGCCACCACACTTGGCCTTATCCTAAGCCAGTGATTCTCAACCTATGGGTCATGACCCATAGGAACTGTATTAAAAGCTTGTGGCATTAGGAAGGTTGAGAACCATTGTCCTAAGTTCTTTAGTTACACCATAGTCTTATAATCCCATGAGATATAGTGTTCCTGTTATACAGATGAGGATGCTGAAGGTCACATGTCTATAAAATAGCAGAACTGAGATTTGAATTCATCCTAAATTCCCAGATTTGATTTTTGATTGTTAAGGAAACTTGTGCAGGTCTCACTTCCATTCACTGGTAGAACAGAAGTACTTAATACCCTTTACGTATACCACCCCATACCATAGTACACATATCCCCAACACCATTCCCTGATTTCCTCACCACACTTCCCCATACAGAAAGTCAGGAGACCAAAGGAGAGCAGGCGTCATTTCTCTATACAGTTTTTAATTTTTTATTTTTTGATGTTTGTTGTTCAGATGAATGACACACTCGTTACAAAAATGGGGCCTTAAAAGAAGCACATTGTACAATGAACAAGCAGATTGGAGTTAAGAACACTGAAACACTAACCCGCTACCACGAGAAGAGACAGGGAGGGGGTATAGGATGGGAAGGAAGGGGCTGCCAACACAGGGGTCAGAACTGAGAAAGGAGCTAATTTCATGAGAATAGAGGAAAAGCAGGTCTACTCTGAGGCCTACCTTTTTGCCACTTTTTTGTCTCCACTGCCTACTATTTGCCACCCACTCTGAATCCCTTCACCCTCATTCCAACCTGGTCCTTCAAGTGAGTAGGTGAGGTACCCCACGCTGGAAAAGACCAAGCCAAGCAGATCTTTCCAATGTAGGGTGGTCACCTTGCCCTAGTGCAGCCCTGGATTTGGGAGGTAATGGTGGCAGCAGTGGGTCAAGACAAGAGGCCAAAAAGGAGTTGATCAAAGATTAGGCCCTAGCTTTTCCCAAAGATTCCCTGCCCTTTCTCTACCCCACCATGATCCAAAGGCCATCTATGAATTGTCTAGAGGCCCCCAGTCACCCTGCAATTATATAAATAAATAAATACTGAGCCCCTGGGCTAGGGGAACAGGTTAGGGAGGGGCAGGTTAGAGGAAAGGAAAGAGGAGAGAGGGAAGAGAGGCAGAGGGGAGGGGTCACAGACAGTAAATAGTTGTCTCCATCCCAGCAACACTTCTCTGGATTTTTCTCTCCTTTTTTTTTTTTTTTTTTTTTGTTTGTTTGTTTAACAATGAGCTAACATCTCAAGGACAAATACTTAAAAATATACATTATTTTTTCTTTTTTTTTCCACCTTCATCATCGTCGTCTTGCTTTGGAGACTGCTGAGGTCAAAGTTCAAACCGCATGAAGGACCTGCGGCTTGGAGTTTTTGTGTATTTTTTTTTAATTTTTATTTTTAAATTTTTTTCACTTTTTTTCCCAACATATAAAAAGGTAGCGGAGTTGTCTGTGGGTTTTTTTTTTTAATGGTTAAATCTTTGGTTTGTTTCTTTTTTCTCTTGGAGGCCTTTATCTCTCGCACTTGCCTTCCCACTCAGAGACCAGTGGGGGCCCGCGTGTCTCAATCTTGCTCAGTCTGTCTCATTCTCTCTTTCACTCAGTTCCCCTACCCTGGGCTAGAGGAAGCGAGGGGCACCCTGGGATTTGGGTGGGTGAGAAAAACTAGTCAGGTCAAGAGGTTACCCCTGACTTATTTAGTCCATCACCCTATCTTCCCAGGGCTTGAAGACCCTCTCTTGGCCTTCCCCAGGGAGGAGATGGGTGGAAAACTCACATCCTTCCCCCTCCTCCTGATCTTATCCCCATCTACAAGGGCTTGGGTTCCGCTATCCCTACCCACCCCCCACACACATCCCTACTCCACCCCCCAAAAGAGAACAGAGAGAGGTGGTTTAGTTACTGGCATCAATTTTTTTTTTTTTGGCACAATTAAAAGGCCCACCATTAGGGTAGACCTATTCTCTGTCCCTCCCTTAAGCAGGAGGTCAGGGTTGGGGAGAAGAGAAATTCAGAGGGCTCCCCCTTGCTCCAATCCACTCATCTCTCCTCTCTTTCTAGCCCAGGCCCCTGGCTCCCCACCTCAGGACACCTCACCTAGCCTAGGGCCTGGCCTGGGGCTTCCCTTCCATCCCTTAGAGAAAGCTCCCCAGCCCTGCAACTCTTGCTCACACACAGACACACGGACACAGGCTCTGTACAGACCACAAAATAAAAACGATGAGATAGTTTTGTTTCCCGGAGTCGAGACAGGAGACCAGAGTGGAAGGGGCAGAGGGAGGTGGGGGGTATGAATTCCCCCATCACCATCCCAACCCTGGCTCCCTCCAGTCCCCAGCCCCTTGCCCTGGCTGGCCCCCAGCCAACGATATTTGGTTTCCTTTTTTTAACATTAAAGTTCTATGAGGTATTTGGTGCCTTATCTCGAGTCCTCGGGGGAGAGGGGCCCAGAGGGGAGAACTGGGGCTCACCTGCCCCTCCCTCCCTCCCACCCCCTTCCCAATATTTGGTTTCACAGCTGTAGTTAAAGCTTGGGATTTGGTTATTTTCCCCCCTCCCAGGAATTTTCTTTTTTCTTGCTTTACTTTTCCCAGTTGTGGGGTTGGATGGGGAGGGTCCCCAGCACCCCCTGCTGCATGGGGGTCCCTCCACCAATGTCAGGGCATCTGCCCCATCCCTGCCCCCTGCTTCCTCCTCTTTTCTTTGCCCCACTCCCCCACACTGGGGTGGGGAGAGGTCCCAGGTGGTGGGACTTGATGGGGAGGAAGCAGGATGAAGTGGGTGGTGGTGAGTCCTGGATTTTTTTTCTTTTTTCTTTTTTTTTTTTCCTTTTCTTTCTTTTTTTTTTTTTTCTTTTTTTCTTTTTTTTGGTCTAGAATCATAGTTTTTGTTTGAGTCATCTCCACCATGCCTTCCATGCTGCCTGTCTTCTCGGAGGGGTTTTTGGTTGTAATTCCTTTCGTTTTGCTCTGCTCAAATGTCCTTTCTATCTGGTTGGGAGCCTTTGGCTCCCTCTCCACCCTTGGGCTGGGGCCCAGGCCCTCTTGCCAGTCCCTTCTCTCTTCAGGAAATTAACATGGACAAACTCAGAGGTAGGGTAAGGGCAGGGATTCGGTTCGGCGGAGATGCTTACATTCCGGCAAGGATGGGCCGACCTGGTGCCAGGCCCCATGGGTGCCAGAGGTCAGGGGGGTGGCTACTCCACCGCTGCTCAGAGAAGGCACCTGGAGGTCCCTGCAACAGCTGAGTCTCTGCTGCCTCCATGGCCCAGCCCAACAGTTTCATTTCCCGGGTGGGAGAAGGGAGACAAGAAAAAAAGAGAACGCTGAGGCCTGGGGCTCCGTCTTGCTCTCCCCAGAGTGTCCAGCAGAAAGTGGAAGCCACCTGGCCCCCTCTCTCTGCTCCTGCCCAGTGCAGCCACTGGGCTCCACTCAGATTTCAATGGCTCGCGTCCTTCACAGCAATACTTTGGTTTGAGGAGAGACACAGAAAGAATGAGACTGAGAGAGATGAGAGGAAAGCAACAGACAAGGGAAGAGAGAGAGAAGGGAGAGAAAGAAGTGGGAGACAGGAAAGAAGAGAACAGAAAAAGAAATCAAAGGAAGAATCAAACCACCCAAAAGTTGTTAGTTTTCCTTTGTCCATTCTTTTTGCTCTTACTCCTTTCTTCTTCCTGTCTTTTTTTTTTTTAAAGCTTTTTCAGTTGATTGGGGGGGGCGGGGAATTTGGGGTTTTTCACCCCTGTCCCTGACACTCTCACTCAGCCCCGCCCACCCGCTTCCTTCAGCCCTGGCTGAGGGACAGGCCCTGCCCCAGCCGCCTCCCTCCGGCTTTCCCGAAGACGACGTCCATGAGGTATTTTTGAAGAGAAAGAAGCATCCATCCTTCCATCCGCCTTGGGGACCAAGGGCCTGGACCACTGGTGCAGGGACTTGGCTCCACCTCGCGGCTCCTTCTTATTCTTGAAGAGTCCTCATCTTCTTTCCCTTTATATATATATATATCTATAAATTCTTTCTTTTTCTAGTTTAAATTTATTGTTTGTTTGGTTTTCTGGTTTTGTTTTTTGGTTCAAAACTTCGTTGGCCTCTGCAATAGCAGAAGGATGAGGTGGCTCCCAAGGGCATCTCTCCTCTGTCCACCGCTGAGACGAATCCAGGGCTGGGCACACACAGGTCCAGCCAAGATTTGTGGAGGTCTCGTGGGAGAGGTCGCCACCACTGTGCACTCTCAGATGGAGAATACAGGTCATGGCACTGTCCCTGCCACAGGAACCCTGATGGGGACACCATCTTGAGAACCCCCACCACTGGGGTGCGTGAGTGTATGTGCATGTGGGGTGGAGGCATTCAGCAGTATCAGGGGGGCACAGGGTGGGAAGAGTGAGGTGAGTTCTCTTTTTGGTTTCTGGTTAATGTCAAAGAATGTGAAGGATCCCACGGATAGGCACTGGAATATGAATTTTTTTTTTCAGGGAAACTGACAGACAAGATGGAAAAAAAAGACAACTTGAATGCCCTCACCTCATCCCTCTTGCCTGAAACTCCCACATTTCCATGGGCTGGGGAGGGGGTAGATTCTAGAGCAGAGGAGGGTGAAGAAGGACTCATGAGAGCTACAACTTGGCAAAATGGCCTAGCCCACCCTTTGAGGGAGAAGAGGGGGAGAAACAGGGGATGAAAAGTCATCCCCAGGCCTCCCCCTGAACTCTCCCCTGGCTGGGAGGAGGGAGGAGGTTAAAGCGAGACCCCCTGCCCAGATGGGGAGAGGTGGGGGGCCAGGGAGAGGGGGAACACATGGTAGGGACACATTCTGTTGAGCATAACGCTAAAAATTCTGTACATCCTTTGGATGAAGCTACTGAATATTTGGTGTAAAGTTGTTCAGGCCCTTTCTCTTTCACCTTCTGGAAAAGAACATTTGGCAGGTGGTTCTGAGCCCCAGCCCATCTTCCCTAGGCTGTGCCCTGTCTTCGCTGGCCCAGGGCTGGGGGCTGGAGCCAGGAGGCTGGCATATTCTTTTTTTCCTTCTCCAGCCCCCACTGGGGGAGGCAGGGTTTGGGGTTTGCCCCACAGCCAGGGCTCGTGGCGTGAGGTCGGACCTACTGGAGACTCCTCCACCCCTGGCTGGGGTTAGTATTTGGTGTCATAGCAGTGAGGGTGAGCACACTGAGGTCTGGCTCGCAACTGGTTTTTGGTTTGTTTGATTTTGTAGGGGGTTTTTGGTTTGTTTTTGGTTTTCTTTGTTTTCACCTCTGGTTCCTTTGGGGCAGCTGGTTTCTGTTGTGATTATTTTTGGTTTTCTTTTTTGTTGGTTTCTTTACTTTTTTTTTTTTTTTTTTGGTTGGTTGGGTTGTTTCTGTTTTTTGGTCTTTCCTCCCTTGTCACTCCTGCTCCAAGGATACTCTGCATCCCCATCACTGGCCTCCTTGCCCTCTTCTCAGGCAAGGGACCTAAGTGGGGGTCAGAGAAGTGGGAGGAGAGGCATGGCAGGCCCTCACTCAGGCTTGGACCCTGCCTCGGGTCCTCCCGAGCCTCCAGGGGTCTGTGCTGCTGCCTCACTGCAAGTGGAGGAGGAAGAGGAGGATGAGGAGGATGAAGAGGATGAGGAGAGGCCAGGAGACTTGCTGGAGATGGAGGCTGCCACGGCTGCAGCCGCTGCAGAGACCAGACCCACTCCAGGTGGGGCACTGAGTAGGGGCAACCCGGCGTGGTTCAAGAAGAGTGGCGAAGTCACCAGGCCAGGGCTCCCTGGGGCCGTGCCGGCTGCCCCCAGCACCAGGTTCCCGCTGCCATCAAGGCTGGTAAGGGGCAGGGTTCCACCAGAGGCCAGGGCTGGTGGGGAGAAAGAGAGGCTGGGCTGGGGGCACGCCGGGCCAGGGGAGACCTTCGCCTTCCAGTATGCTGCCCAGAATGCCCCCCTGTCTTCCCATCTGTCCCAATAACCCCCATTAGCACCCCTCACACCTTTCCCAAAGGCGAGATGGGTATGAAGAGGTGAGCAATGCAGTGAGCAAGGGCAGGATGGCATGGCTGGAGCAGCAATGGGGGGGAGCTCAAGGCCCCAAGGGGCAGGGCTGGTGACAATGGGAGTGACATGAGGCAGCACGCACCTTGGATAGTGGCCAAAGGGTTGTTGCTCATGAGGGCTGGACTCAGCCCGGAGCTCAACCCCACCATTGTGCTTCTGCAAGAGGCAAAGCAGAGGCATTAGCAGGGGCAGAGACCCGCCAGCCAAACTGGGGTACAGTTCCCCACCCTGGAAGCAGAAGCAACCCTACTGTTGTTCCCCACAACCTCCCCGCCTGCACACACTTACCCCGTGCTGGGGTTCAGGCCTGACAAGCCGATAGCCGAGTGGCTGCCTTGAGGGCTGGGATTTGTGCTGTTGGTGGTGGCCGGGGGTGGGGGAGTGACAGAGGGGATGGAATTGAGGGGGGGCACAGCCCCGCCCCCACCCCCACCCCCTCCAGCTGTCCGGCTGGGGTGGAGCGTCCCCACAGCTGAGGATAAGGTAGTAACTGCCAGAGAGAGACAGAGAGATGGGATCTTCAGCTTCCACTCATTCCCCTACCAAGGAACTCAGGGTCAACTGTTTCTCTTTCCAACCCAGCTCACATAGGATTTCCAGTCAGAACAGATCTAGACCTCTCTGCCCTCTCTTCCCAGAGCCATTTCTTTGTGCCTCTGCCATAGTGACAGCAATCACAATAATCAAAGTAAGAGCAGCTGTCACCTACTGAACCTGTGCCCTGTGCCGGATTTGCTGGTACTATGGGAGTCCCACCCTGTACCACTTTCACACAGGCAAGAAACCGGGCACCCAGGAAACAAAGCCCTATGGCTCCCTCTAGAGGCTGGTGAGCGGGGCACAGGGTGCAAGGTTGACAATGGGCACACTAGGAGCCCAGACTGCTGGGGTAGAAGCTCCTGTGCCTGTGGTCGAGTGCTTTAACCCCTTTGACCTTCAGATCTCTGATCTGGAAAATGGGGCTAATAATAGAAGCTATCTCATAAAAGGGGTGTGAAACTAAATCAGTCAATATACTTTTTGTTTTTTAAGAGACAGGGTCTCACCGTGACCCAGGACACAGTGCAATGGCTATTCACAGATACCTTCATAGGTCCCTGCAGCCTCCAACTCCTGGGCTCAAGCATCTTCCTACTTAGCCTCCCAAATAGCTGGCATTACAAGCTTGTGCCACCAACCAGGCTTATAAGGAGCTTAGAACAGGCTTGGCGCCCGTAGCTCAGTGGTTACAGCGTCTGCCACATAAGCTAAGGCTGGCAGGTTTGAACCCAGCCTGGGCCTGCTAAACAACAATGACAACTGCAACAAAAAAAATAGCTGGGCATTGTGGCAGGCGCCTGTAGTCCCAGCCACTTGGGAGGCTGAGGCAAGAGGATTGCTTAAGCCCAAGAGATTGAGGTGGTTGTGAGACTCTACCAAAAGCAACAAAGTGAGACTCTGTCTCAAAAAAAAAAAAAAGGGCTTAGAACAGTGCCAAGTATGCCCTTAGTACTTTATAAATCTCCAATTATTATTTCTTAACCTGGAGAGCAGAAAAATAGGTGTTTAATGTTATTCTTTTATATTACTCTCATATATATGGTGTTAAATATCCCCAGTCCCAGTAAGAAGAAAAGGGGGCCTTTGGGTACAAGAGTACACATATATACATACACTCTTATATGTATATGTTTATGCATATATCTTCGGTGTGAATTATACATTCAAAATAATTTTTTTTGAGACAGCCTCAAGCTGTTGTCCTGGGTAGAGCGCCGTGACATCATAGCTCACAGCCACCTCCAACTCCTGGGCTCAAGAGATTCTCCTGCCTCCATCTCCCAAGTAGCTGGGACTACAGGCACCTGCCACAACCCCTGGCTATATATATATTTATTTTTTAGAGACAGAGTTTCACTCTGTAGCCCTTGGTAGAGTGCCATGGCATCACAGCTCACAGCAACCTCCAGCTCTTGGGCTCAGGCAATGTTCTTGCCTCAGCCTCCCAAGTAGGACTACAGGCGCCTGCCACAATACCTGGCTATTTTTTTGTGACAGTTTGGCCAAGACCGGGTTCAAACCTACCATCCTTGGTATATGGGGCCAGCGCCCTACTCACTGAGCCACAGGCACTGCCCTGCCCAGCTATGTTTTGGTTGTAGCCATCATTGTTGTTTGGCAGGCCCGGGCTGGATTCAAACCTGCCAGCTCAGGTGTTTGTGGCTGGCGCCTTAGCCACTTGAACCACAGGTGCCGAGCCAATTTTTTTTTTTTTTAGACAGAGTCTCACTTTGCCTCCCTTACTAGAGTGCTGTGGCATTATAACTCACAGCAACTTCAAACTCTTAGGCTCAAATGATTCTTTTGCCTCAGTCTCCCAAGTAGCTGGGACTACAAGCACCCACTATAACACTTGGTTGTTTTTAGAGATGGGGTCTAGCTCTTGCTCAGGCTGGTCTTGAACTCCTGAGCGCAGGCAATCCACCCACCTTGGCCTCCCAGAGTGCTAGGATTACAGGCATGAGCCACTGTTCTTAGCACATTTACAATAATTTTATAAAAATGGAAGCTTAGGGAGATAAAGCAACTTTTCTTTTTTTTTTGAGATGGGGTTTTGCCCTGTTGCCCAGGCTAGAGTGCAGTGGCACAATTATAGTTCACTGTAACTTCAAATTCCTTGGTTCAAGCATTTCTCCTGTCTTAGCCTCCTGAGTAGCTAGAATGATAGGTGCATGCCACCACACCATGCTACATTTTTTACTTTTTTGTAGAGATTGGGTGCCAGTGTGAGGTTTAGGTTGGTCTCAAATTCTCACTTCGGCTTCCCAAAGTGCTGAGATTATAGGCATCAGCCACCTCACCCAGCCTTAACTTCTGAAATTCACACAGTTCATAAATGACAGAGGCCAGGCCCCAAACCCAAGTGTCTCACCTTTTACCAACCCCATGTTTTTCTCATGAAGTTGTGGAACAAATAAAAGTCAAGTTTCTCTGAGAGAGGAGGGATGGGGCCTCCCTCTCCCCCGTCCCTCCCTCCTATCCTTCCCATATTCCTCACTCTCTCAGACCCAGCCTTGAGGCCCATGGATGCCAAGAGCCACTTGAGACCTCAGGCTCCAGCCTGTGATGCATCCTCCCAGTACCCCCTCACCATCTTCTGCCCTCCCTGACCTGTTGTGCTCAGACTGCTGGAAGCTTGGGACAATGGTAAGGTCCCCGCGCCCCCTTGGGGTGTGACCTAGAAAGAGAAGAAAGGAGGTATGGTTAGGCCACTGTCTCCCAGCAGCCCCATGATGCTCCCTGTGGGTACAACCCCCCACTCTTTTACCCCAGGTTGAAGAAAAGAGGAGCTTTGAGTACAATGCTGCATTTGGATTTTTTTGTTTGGATAGGTTTTGTTGTTGTTTTTGAGACAGAGTCTTACTCTGTCACCCTGGGTAAAGTGCTGTGGCCTCATAGCTCATAGCAACCTCAAACTCTTAGACTCAAGTGATCCTCTTGCCTTAACATCCCAATTAGTTGGGACTACAGGCACCCACCACAATTTTCTAGGTTTTCTGTTGCTTATTTGCTAGTTTTTCTATTTTTAGTGGAGATGCGGTCTTACTCTTGCTTAGGCTGGTCTCCAACTCCAAATAATCCTCTAGCCTCAGCCCCCAGAGTGCAGCCACCATGCCCAGTCACAATGCTGCATTTATGTTATTCCATGGGCTTTCCATCCTATCTTTCTTCACATTTACCCTAGGTTATCTGAGCCACAAGCAGGAAGAAATAATACCGAATGAGAGTGGGTGGTGCCAGTGGCTCAAAGGAGTAGGGTCCTGGCCCCATATGAGGTGGTAGGTTCAAACCCAGCCCCAGCCAAAAAGCAACAAAAACAACAACAACAAACCAGAGAAGCAGGCTGCTCTCAGCAGTGCTGCTGTCTGAAGCAACAGTGCATCTGATCAACTGTGTTAGCGCTCTCCATGTGCCTGCTAGTGTTGGTTCTGTGAACTAAAAATCCTGTTCTTTTACTGACCTTTTAAGAGTGGAATTGGTAAGCCATGCAGGAGAAACTGTTCAAAGTGACTCAGGCAAGGAAGGAGCAAGTCTAAAGTATGCGTGGGGGGGGTGGTTAAAGGGGGATTTGTGAGGCTAAAGGGACATGGATCTTTGTGTCAGAGAGCTGGGATGTCACATTACTTGACCTTCTGGTACCATTTACCAGCTTCCTGCTTGGCCTCCCTGCCTCCAGTTTCCCCTTTGTATCAGCCCCCAAAGCCTCACTAAATTTAGCCCTAACCTTCTCCAGTTCAAAATCCCTCCTTAGCTCCTCACTGTCCATAGTTCAAGTTCAAGCTCCTCATCTTAAAACTTGGGGTATCTGCCTCCTGCCTGCTCCCTACCTTCACTTTCACTCATATACATTGCAGCTCCAGCCACACTAAATTGCACTAGAGTTCCTCACATCAGGTTGGGGACACTCAGGCTTCTAGGCCTTTATGTACATTAGTCCCTTTGTCTGGAGGCCTTTCTCCTCTGCTTCACGTGGCTGGCTAACACTCTCTCATCCTTTATGACTCAGCCCAAACAGTCCCTCCTCCTCCGTCCACAGCATTGGAGGCAGAGGCTCCTCTCTGTAATGTCACCACCCTTTCCACAAATGGAAATAAAGGGATGGAATAAAAGCTGTCCCAGTTGTGTCTGATACTAAGCCTGTGTGCAGCTGTGGACCTAAGAGTACACCCATGGGTGTGACAATGTCTCTGCAGAGTAAATAAGCACCTCTTCCTGTCTCCATGTGGTTGTGAGCCTATGTCCCTACATGGACCATGTCCCTCGACATACGTATCTATCCCTGTGTGGCTATGTCCCTCTGATAACTCTATGTCTGGCTGTGTCAGTGTGAATCTGTAGGTGCTTGTATCCCCCACATCAGACCACAGTTCGCTGGAAATTATGTCTCCCTGTGTGACTGCTCCATATATGTGACAGGCTGTCTCCAAGAGTGACTTCCTGCCTCTGTTCTAAGCTCAGGGACAACCGGGTAGGGTGTGCTTCACACAGGTGACTGGGGAGCTTTGTGCCTTCCCGCCCAGGCTGAGGGCTCTTGGTACCATATGGGGGCTGTAGCTGGCCGGCTTCCCGGGGCTGGGCAGCATGGGGGCCGCGCTGCAGGGGTTGATGCGTTTCTCCTTCTGGCGCCGGTTGCAGAACCAGACGCGGATCACTTCTTTCTCCATGTGCAGCTGCTCGGCGATCAGCAAGATCTCCTCTGAGGTAGGCTTCTGGTTCTGCAGGGCAGAGGGGTCATCAGCACTGGCCCATCCGCTGCCCACCCTCAGGGCCACCGGCAGGGTGTGCGCCTCACCGCTAGAAAACTCTTCTCTAAGGCGAAGCGGACATTTGTTTCGATGCTGGTCCTCTTCTTGCGTCTCCGGCCGGGCAGCCCGTCGAAACCCAGGCTGGGGCTGCTCAGCTGGTTGGGGCTGGGCAGGCTTGAGTCCACAGACATAGTCTCTGTGTCCGGGAAGAGACGAGCGCATGAGACAGCGCCACCCCGGTCGCCGCAACCAGCAGCCCACCCCCGCGCGGGAGCCCCAGCCTAATCCCACCTGCGTCGTTGAGCCACTTCTCCAGGAGGGGCTTGAGTTTGCACATGTTCTTAAAGCTCAGGTTGAGGGCCTCGAAGCGTGAAATGGTTGTCTGGCTGAAGTCATTGCCGTAGAGCTTGCCCATGGCCAGGCCCACGTCACCCTGGGCCAGAGGGACGGGGATGGGATGAGATCAGGGCGGGGCCTTCTGGCATGGGCCACGCCCCATCAGGCCACGCCCTTACAAGGCTACTCGCCCCGCCCCCACCCCAACCCGGCTGCGTCCTTCTCCCGCCCGCCAGCCAAGTGGTCCCAGACCTGCGTGAAGCCCAGCTTGATGCGGCGTTGCTTAAAGGTGCGGGCAAACTGCTCCAGCTCCTCCAGATCACTGGGCTCCTCGGGGTGAGATGGTGGCTCCAAGCATTTGGGGGGCTGCGGGTGCGAGAGGTGCGGGTCGGGCAGCGTAGGGCGGGTCACGGCCTGGTGGGGTGGGCAGGTGGGTGGGATGCAGGACGGAGTTCCAGGGCTCAGCAATGACTGCACAGTTCCCCGCCCTCTCTGGTATCCAGCCTATTCCGGCAGACTCTCCCCTCCACCTGCCCCAGGAGGCCCCTCCATACTCATTGTCGTTCCCTTTAAAGGTTTGACTCTACTGTCCTACATGGGTCCTCTCATTCCCTGGAACTCTTTGCACTGTCCCTTCAAGCCTGCGAACTCCCAGGAGCAGCCACTTTTTTTTTTGTTTGTTTGTTTGAGACAGAGTCTCAAGCTGTCGCCCTGGGTAGAGTGTCATGGCGTCAGAGCTCATAGCAACCTTCAACTCCTGGGCTCAAGCGATCCTCTTGCCTTAGTTTTTCTATTTTAGTAGAGACGGGGATTTCGCTTTTTGCTCACGCTGGTCGCAAACTCGTGAGCTCAAGCAATCCACCCGCCTCGGCTTCCCAGAGTGCTAGGATTACAGGCGTGAGCCAAGCAGCCACCTTCTTTCGCCAAGGGCTGTCTTTCTCTCAAGGGAGCTGGGGGTGGTGGTTTTATTCTCCTCTCAGATCAGGGAGTCAAGGACTGGCTCTTGCCACAGAATTGCTGGGTAGCTCAGGTAAGCTTCTTAACTTTCCCAGGCCTTAATTTCCCCCTCTGCAGGATGGAAACAATCACTGTGCTCTGCCTACCCAATGGGGCTATTGAGAGAATAGGGTTAACAAATGAATAGGTTGTCCAAACCCATGACCTTAAAAGGTACACAACCAAGAGTAAGCTTTAATGTAAACTAGGAACTTTGGGGGATAATGAGGTGTCACTGTAGGTTCATTAGTTGTTACACATGTACCACTCTGGTTGGAGATGTTGATAATGGGGGAGGCTGTGCATGAGTGGAAGCAGAAGGTAGGGGACATCTCTTTATCAGATTTGCTGTGAATTTAAACCTATTCTTAAAAAATTAAGCGCCTGTGGCTCAGTGAGTAGAGTGCTGGCCCCATATACTGAGGGTGGCGGGTTCAAACCTGGGCCTGGCCAAACTGCAACAACAACAACAAAAAAAAATAGCCAGGTGTTGTAACACCATGACACTCTACTGAGGATGACAAAGTGAGACTCTGTCTCAAAAAAAAAAAAAAATTAAGTCTTATGCTGGGTATGGTGGCTCACACCTGTAATCTTAGCACTCTGGGAGGCCAAAGTGGGTGGATTGCTTGAGCTCAGGTGTTGGAGACCAGCCTGAGCAAGAGTGAGACCCCATCTCTACTAAAAAAACAGAAAAACTGGCCAGGCAGGCAGCACCTATGGCTCAGTGAGTAGGGCCTGTCAGGCCCCATATACCAAGAGTAGCAGGCTCAAACCTGGCTCCGGCCAAACTGCAACAAAAATTGCCAGGCATTGTGGCGGATGCCTGTGGTTCCAGCTACTTGGGAAGCTGAGGCAAAAGAATCGCCTAAGCCCAAGAGCTGGAGGTTGTTGTGAGCTATGATGCCACAGCACTGTACTGAGGGCGACAAAGTGAGACTCTGTGTCTAAAAAAAAAAAAAAAAAAAGAAAGAAAGAAAAACTAGCCAGGTGTTGTGGTAGGCACCTGTAGTCCTAGATACTTTGTGAGGCTGAAGCAAGAAGATTGTTCCAGCCCAAGATTTAGAGGTTGCTGTGAGATATGATGCATGGTACTCTACCCAGGGTAACAGAGTGAGATTTTGTCTCAAAAAAAAAAAATTAAGTCTTTAAAAAATGAGTAGATTGGGCTCGGCGCCTGTGGCTCAATCGGCTAAGGCACCAGCCACGTACACATACCTAAGGTGGCGGGTTTGAATCCTCAGCCTGGGCCCGCCTAACAACAATGATGGCTGCAACCAAAAAATGGCCCAGCGTTGTGGCGGGCGCCTGTGGTCCCAGCTACTTGGGAGGTGGAGGCAGGAGACTCGCTTGAGCCCAGGAGTTGGAGGTTGCTGTGAGCTGTGATGCCATGGCACTCTACCCAGGGGGATAGCTTGAGGCTCCATCTCAAAAACAAAAACAAAAACAAAAACATTGATTCACATAGTAATTGACTAAGCATCTGCTTAGTCTTTTAAGACTAGCCTCAATGTCAGGGCTATGAGCAAGAATGAAGAAAAGACTCCTTTGCGTTTGAGGGGTCAAGCCAGACAATAGTGGAGAGAAAGATTTTTCATTTATTCAACAATTTTTATTGCAAACTTACCATATGCCAAGGACTGGGCTAGCTGATGGGGATATAGGAGTGAAAAACTGATATGGTCCCCACCCTTTCGAAGTTCTCTAATATCAGGCAGATAAATAATGACAGGCTGTTAAACTCTCTGATACAAATGGGGAGATAGACATGGGTTCAAATCCATTTAGCTGTATGTCATAGGAGACTATACTTTTAACTTTACTGAGCCACAACTCCCTCATCTGACAAATGGGGATAACATTCCCATCTCACACAAGTAAATGGTTAAATAATTAAGCAAGATACTACATGTGAAAATACTGCATGTTAGTACAGTGCCTGGTACCTAACCAGTGCTCAGTAAATGCTAACTATTCCTGTTCTTCTTCTTGTTTTATTGGTAAACACACAAATCATAGAAGAAACTCCTAAACCAGGAAGGCCACACAAAGATGATAAGAGTTTGCCCTGAGACTTGAAGACTGAGCAGGGGTTAGATACAGGCAAGTAGGCAACCTGGGATCTTTCTGTGCTAGGCTTTACTCAAATAGCTCCTGTTCCCAGTAGCTTGCATCTCAATAGTTTTGAGTTTACTAATTCAACTGATGTTTAGCAAGAATATGCTATAAGCTAGGGTCTGTGCTGGGGATACTGCTGCAAACAACACAGACAGGGTCCCTCGTCTCAAAGAGTTTATGTTCCAGTTGGGGAGAACACACTACAAACCACTCACCCACCCATTTAAGTAGCCCCCTGGCCACCTGCCGCACCTGCCTACCCAACCAACCAATACATAAAGGCCCCCAAACAGAAGCTGGAGCTCTGGGAAATCAGAAGAGGAAGAAAGCATTTGTGAAGGTGATGGGAAAGGTATCCTGAGCAGTGGCAGGTGGGCCTGTGGAGGTGGAGGCAGGAGGCTCCCAAACAGCTCATCCTCTGAAAGAGAATCTGCCCCTGCAGTGTGGCTAAGAGAGTGAACAGGAACCTGCAGCTAGAACTTGAGCGCTACCATCAGTTTTGTGAATGATGAACTCTGGGGATGCAGCCACTGTATCTCACCTGGTCTCAGTTTCCTCATCCATAAAATGGGGGCAATATACTTTATGCTACCCAACAAAGCTTAAGGGAGGGCAGATGTTCCAGGGACTTCTGTTTTTGTCTGTTGCTAATCCTTCTTCGGTTTTCCTTGGGCTTTCCCCCACCTTTCTGAGATGTAGGAATGTGAGTTGGGCTGGCCAGAGCCCATGAAACTCAGTTCTGGGACCTCTGCTGGAATGGCTGGGATTGGTAAGAAAAAAGGCTATAAGCCTAGAACTGCTGGGGGCTTGTTTCTTGCTCCTGGAAAAAGTCTGAATGAAGCCAGTTTAGAGAAGAATGGTCATGAGAAACAGAAAGACAAAGCTGACAGCAATTGAAGTGCTAGGCCAGCCATGCCTGAAGGCAAAGCTACAACACTGCATGACAGTGATGGTGATGATGGTGATGATCTCTGCTCAGGCAGTGTGAGTATACTGACATGCAGAAGCAGAAGATTCTCACGGATGCATCTAAAATGTGCTTTGAGAAGCTAAGTGCTAATTTGCTAAAGTCCTGCCTACACTCCATGTCTCTCTCCAGCTGCCATCTTCTTCCTTTTCATTGCTAAGCTCCTTAAGTTTTTGTTTTTGTTTTTTTTTTTTTTTTGAGACAGAGCCTCAAAGCTGTCCCCCTGGGTAGCGTGCTATGGCATCACAGCTCACAGCAACCTCCAACTTCTGGGCTTAAGCGAGTCTCCTGTCTCAACCTTCCAAGCAGCTGGGACCACAGGTGCCTGACACAACGCCTGGCTATTTTTTGGTTGCAGTAGTCATCGTTGTTTTGGTGGGCCCGGGCTGGATTTGAACCTGCCACCTTAGGTGTATGTGGCTGACGCCTTAGCCACTTGAGCCACAGGTGCCAAGTCGAGCTCCTTAAGTTTTCTACAGTGTCCCCACTTCCTCCCATTCCCTTTTCCATCTCCTGTGATCTGTTTGATGGCCTCAACTCTCTCTTGCAAAATTACCAGTGACCTCCTTCCTGTTTTACAAACACACCCTTGCCAGCCTGCTACACCATGGTTTGATCACTCCTGACTCTGTCAACTGCTCCACTGGCTACTAGTTTTCCTACTACTTCACCAGCTCCTTTCTATTCTTCACCTGTCTGACCATCCATCAACACCAGTGTTCCCTGAGTTTCCTCCTCAGCCCTCTTATCCTCTCATCCTGCCTTGCTAATTCAAACACAGCCTCAATTTACCACCAATAGGCTCCTGACTCCAAAGCACACTTCAAACTCAGACACACATATCCAAACTCCTATCAATGGCTCCATCTGGGTGTCCCACAGTCAGCTCTGCTTTTTCATGCCTAAAACAAAACAGAAACCCAATTTCTACCCTGTCCCGTTGAGATGATGTCTTAAGTTTCCCCCCCACCATTGTTATGTATGAGGCACTCAACATGTGTGCACATTAATGAGTAAGAAGGGGCAGATTTTTCTTTTTCTTTTT
>CAUYQV010022373.1:0-12370 GCA_963574575.1 Galagoides demidoff
TTGCTATCTGTGTGTTACTCATTTGTCCCATCTGACAATGCGCATAAAATAGTTTTAGTTTGGCTCAGCGCCTGTGGCTCAAGCAGCTAAGGCGCCAACCACGTACACCTAAGGTGGCGGGTTCAAATCCCCAGCCCGGGCTGCCAAACAAGATGGCTGCAACCAAAAAATGGCCGGGCGTTGTGGCAGGTGCCTGTGGTCCCAGCTACTTGGGAGGCGGAGGCAGGAGACTCGCTTGAGCCCAGGAGTTGGAGGTTGCTATGAACTGTGATGCCATGGCACTCTACCCAGGGGGACAGCTTGAGGCTCTGTCTCAACAACAACAACAAAAAATAGTTTTAGTTTATTTGATACTGGCAGGGTCTTTTCCAATGTTGTCATACCACTTAATACCCTCTCCAGCATTATATGCTATTTCTAATTACATCCTCAGCAACACTTTTTCTTTTAACCGTTCCAGTTGATGTACATGGTGCATCATTGTGGCTTTAATTTTTGTGTGTTTTTGATGACTGATGAAATCGATTATTTACCGATTTATTTTACATTTGAATATCCTTTTTTGGTACACGGCATCTCCGTTTTTCTATTGTGTTGTCTATACTTCTGTATTGGCTATATCCATAGAAGCATTCTCCACCAAAGTCATTTGGGAGATTTTGGAAATATCTTCTTCCATTCTCTCTGTTTCCCCAGGCTCAATAATATTTGCTCCTGTGCTTTTTGGTAAAAGTTTTATTATTTTGGTTTTATTGTTTAAATCTTCAAAATCTTAAGTGCTTTTGTGGATTGTGTGAGGAAGGGTCAAGAATGATTTTCTCCACATTGAAATCCAAGTCATGTAACACCTTTTATGGAAAGGACCATTCTTTCTTGCACGTCTCTGAAGTGTCCCCTTTGTTAAAATCCACATCTCCATTTCCACGTAGATCTGCTTTTGAACTCTGTTCTGTTTAACTGGAACTTTTTCCCTATCTTTGTGTCATGCCACATAATTGCTGTAGTTTTGTAAAAAGTCTTACTCTCTAGTTGTGTGAGTGCGAATCCTTCAATGTTGTTTATCTCCCAAATAGTTGTGGGTATTTGTAGGATTTCACATTTACATATACATTTTCATATCAGCTTTTCAATTTTCACAATATAAAAATCCAGCTGGGATTTTCGTTTGGATCTCATTGAATATATAGATCAGTTTAGAAGAAATTATCTCTATAGTTTGACTTAAAATTCACAGACATGGGTCTTGTTTGTTCAGCTCTTTTGTATTTTCTCTCCATAATGTCTTTAATTTTCTGTGAAATATTCAACAGACTCTGTGTGTCTAATCCCTAAGTATTCTTTATGCACTTATAACTATCATTTTCAAACTCATTTTTATTTCTTTATGGTATATAACAATGAAGCTGTTCCATATTGACTTTATTGAGTAAACTTTCTAGATTTACTTATTAATAAGAGATTTTCTCTGGAATATTTTTGTTGCATAAACAACTGTATTATCTGTGACTAACTAGAGGTGTATTTACTTTTCCATGCTTTGGTGGTTCTTTTATTTACCTGAACCGTAGGACCTAAATTGTGATGTTGGATAGAAGGGGTAATAGTGAGTGCCTGGTCCTCTGATCTTAGGAGGTAAAGTTTAAATATTTCATCAATCAGTATGATCTTTACCGTAAGGTATTTTGTAGATCCTTAATATCAAATTAATGTTATATCTTCTGTTTCAACTTTGCTGAAAGTTTTTATAATAGATTTCAAGTGCTTTTTTGGCATCTATTGAGAAGATAATTTTTTTTCCTTTTTCTAGTGGTGGTAAATTATTATATTGTTTGGTTTCTCTAATGTGGGAACAACTTTCCATTCCTGAAATAAATTCAACTTGGTTGTTGTGTATTATCTTTTTATATGTTTGTAAGTTTTATAAATATGAATTTTGCGGTGATGTTCATGACAGATACTCATCTGTCATTCACATTTTTTGGAATGTGCTTCTTAGATTTTAATAGGAAAGTTAGTCTGATCTCATTAAGCAAATTAAGGCATGTTCTCTCTTGATTGTGACTATTTGAAAAATATTTTTGTCTTATAAATCATCAAGTGCCCGAGGGGAAAATGGCCCAGAATGCTGAGTTTGCTTTTCTGGACTTCACGTCTCTCCAGTAAATTAGCTCCTTGAGTCCTGGCTGCTTTGGCGCTTCTCTGATATCTTCAACCTGATGTTTCCTGTGTTTTTTTCATCTTTTAAAGATGTTCTTGGTGAGAGGTTCATTTTGCTGTAGACTGGCCTGTCACTTGAAAGTGGAAGCCTTTCCCTCATTTTTAACCCTATTTCTTTATCTTTTCGTCACAAAGCGCAGGTAGAATTTTTGGGCTTATGTGTTACAAGTATTCATTAGAGAGTTTTAGATTGCTGTCTGTGTTCACCTTCTCATGCTTGAATGGTTTGGGAATGAAGAAGAATATTTACTGAGACAAATGCTCTGTCAGTTTGACAATGCTCTTTTCAAACGAGGTGCCTCTCAAAGCGAGTTCTACATGGTTCATTACCCATGTGCTGCCCTATCCTCATCTTTTAGGATTTGCTCAGGTGATGCTGGCCTGCAGAGGTTTCTTCTTTCTGGTACACGCAAGGTTTAGTTGTCTGAGAGGTTTTAGAAAAGTTAAGACACATATTTTTCTTGGTTTTTGCTAGTAAAGAATGCTTGTTTTAGTTTTGATAGAATCTCATATAAACATACCCCAGAGGGATTTCTTTGCGTAAAATCTGGTTAAGTGTTAAATTATGCAGTAACAGTGATACTGAAAGGTTAACTCAAAATTCAGAAAACATATATTTTCATGGGTAAAAAAAAAATAGTTTAGTAGCTTTTAGCGATAACACTCTCCGGTAAAATAAAATAAATCTTTAGCAAGCTTACTGTTCAAACTTTGAACAATAAAAATGACTCTCTTCACTCTGCTATTGTATTCAACACTCAACATTTTAGTCTTTCATCCAAATAATTCCTAAGGTTCAGCAGTGGTAATGCTCGCGCTAAGCTGTAAATGGTAGATTATGAACGCGCACATGATTAGAAAATAATTTTCATGAGCAAAACATAGTCTCTGTCCATATAAGTTTATTGGAACAGGAAAAACCCCAATGCTTGATAATTTGCTTTTCAGATGAAAAACTCAGGACCATGGTTCCTTCTCAGAAGCAAACATTAGAAATATTCAGAACAGACGTGGGTTTGAAGCCTGACTCTAGTAATTACTACCTCTGTGATTCACAAAACATAGATAAATAACATCAGTAGAGACACTCTTTTGTAAGGATTCATGGGGCAGTGTGTGTGAAAGTGCTTACCACGATGCTCGGGACACTTTAGGGGGACCCACATGTTTTCTCTGTAGAAGCCAGGAAATAAGAAAATATTTTCTGCCCTGTCTGATATTAATTCCTTTGCTTGTGTTCTAGATCCTGCTCTCTCCTTTCTCTGCCCTCTGTTACCGCTTCTCCAAGAGTCTTTCACCCTGCCCCACCTTTGGGATTTCCCAGTTCCAAGCTCTCTCTACAGGCACTGAGTGTACAGAGTGTGGTTCTCACTTATCTAGAACAAAACTTCCTCTATCCACTCTGTAGCTCCCCACTGGCTTTGCCTTCTTTTATCCTGTCAAACGTCTTTGGAGAACAGTTTTTATTTGTTGCCTTCATTTTTACCTTCTATTTTCTTGACAACCTAACATAAGACAATTTCGATGTGGACTATTCACCTGAAACCTGGGGGTCACCCCACATGCCGCCTTCTCCCTCTCAACCCTTCATCTGTGCTATTTCTAGAGATTGACTAACTTCATCCGCACAACTTTTTATTATTCTTACTCTTTGTCTTTCCGGCTCCAGTATTAATCATAGTTAATGAAACCAATATGAGATTTAAAGTCACTTGCCTTTGGCTCCTGATCCTGGGCTATCACTTTTTTGACGTGATGTGGATGATTGTCTTAAAGCTACTATGTCTCAGGGTGTGCACTTAATCTGGAAAATTAGAACAGTGAAAACTGTTCAATGGCTGTGTGAGGGGCAAATGATAAAGCTTACATATGTCACTTATGATTTCCAGGCACAAAAAACAGATAGTTATTTTTTTTATTGCCTATCTTTTTATTTATTTCTTTTATTCTAAGTCATCCTCATCACTGACACCAATGTGATGTTTCTGAACTATTATATAAGCTACATATTTCTCCACATTTTGAAATCCTGATTAGCTTTAAAAGAAAGCTCAAAACGTATTTATCTGACATCAAAGCGTTTGGGGAAGAGGGTCCTGTCAGTCTGTCCAGGTTGACTTCACTTCTCTATCTTTTATCCCGTACAGTGAGCCTCATTCAACAGCTGTGGTTTCTCAGATTAAGCTCTTACACTCTTGTATATGTGACTCCATCTTTCTGGAATGCTCTAGCCTCTGCTATCTTTCCCCCTCCCCGTGGGTTCACCTAGAACCAGTGAAAGCATCATTTTGAGAATTGCTTGACATGAAAAATAAACAGAGAAGTTTCAATATTCCCGAGCTTCTTGAGAAAATAAATGCAGTGCAATTGAACGAATGATGAAAAATGTAATTTAAAGAAAATTTTCTGAAATGAAAAGATGTGTGGACCCACATAATCAAAGGCTACATCACAGACATGGAATGTTGATCAGAATGGTCAACACTGATGTATATTCCAGGAAAACCATTAGATTTTAATGGCAAAGAAAATAATCCTTTGGGCATCCAGGCAGTAAATTTGACATTAGACTTTTGACAGCAAAATTTTGTGGCAGAAAACGATGGAGTAACATAATCAAGACACTTAAGGAAAATAAGTGTCAACCGAACTGACATTCAAGTATAAAACTTATAGTCAAATTTATAAACCTTTGAGAATTCTAGAAACATTTTTCCATGAGCTAATCATGAGGACTCTGTTAAAACATTCATTCAGAAATGTAGATCTAACAACCATTTTACAAGAAATGCAGAGGAGTGGATGGCCTATTAAAATGACTTCACAGATGAAATCAGCAAAATCCATGAGGTGGAAACTTTATAGGACAAATGACCTAATATAGTCAACAAATAAGCTGCCGACAAGAGAATGAGACAGGAAAAGCTTGAGGGGAAACGTGGATTAAAAGAGACCCTGAGAGTATGTCCATCAATTACAATATATGAGTCAGACTTGGATCCTGGTTAAAAAGCAAATATAAAATTTGGAGAAACATCAATATTAATCCGATATGTGATGGTAAATGATTTTGTAAAAAGGTTTTGTTTTGAGACAGAGTCTCACTCGGTTACCCTGGGTAGGGTGCTGTGGGGTTGCTCACAGCAACCTCAAACTCTTGTGCTCAAGCGATCGTCTTGCCTCAGCCTCCTAAGTAGCTGGGACTACAGGTGCCCACCACTATGCCCCGCTAGTTTTTCTGTTTTCAGTGGAGATAGGACCTCGCTTTTGCTCAGACTGGTCTCAAACTCCTGACCTCAAGCAATCCACCTGCTTTGGCCTTCCAGAGTGCTGGGATTACAGACAAGAGCCACCACTCATGGCCTGTAAAATTTTTTTTTTAATTAAATGATAGCTGTATACGTTAATGCAAACACGGGGTACAGTGTAGTGTTTTCATATACAATTTGAAATATGTAAAAATGTTTTGATAATGATTGCTATGGTTTGAATGTATCATCCAAAGTCCATTTATTAGGAATGCAATCCCAAAAGCAACAGTGCTGAGAGATGGGCCTTTAAGGGGTGATTAGGTCATTATTGGGGGAGGAGGTTTCTTACTATGAAAGTGGGTTTGGCTGGCCCCTCGATCTTGAACTTCTCAGCCTCCAGAACTGTTAGCCAGTCAAGGTCTGTTCATTATAAATCACCAAGTCTCAGGTATTCTGTTATAGCAGCATCAAACAGATGAAGAGAATGATACTGTGGTTCTTTTAAAATAATGACGTTATGTTTCTAAAATACATACTGAAATATTTAAGATCAACTAATAAGATGTCTGAGGATTTTGCTCCTGACTATTTTAGTGGAGGGGGTGTGTGGGTGGAGTATAAATGAAATGAGATTGCCGAAGCGGTTCAGTGGTTATGTGGGAATCCATTCACTCATACTGAGTTTCTCCCCCTCTGTTTTTTGGTTCAATTATAATTTTCCCCAAGAAAAAAAAATTAACCCCACACAGATGGAATTTATAGAGGTAGCGACACTGAACAGGGGAAAGCAGTGACAGATGGCCATCTGATAGTTAGGAGGGATTATGAAACAACAAAACGACAGAAATGTTACTCGCGGAGTTCTTAGACGTACACCGTTTAGCAGAAGAGCTAGCGTGCATTAGTAGTCCCCGAGGACATCGCTATGTTCCCCACGGGTCTGATAATTAATCTTACTAACAAAGACACTGAATAATTTAGCAAACGTTTAAATTATCTCTCGTGTAGTTTGCTTCTGAAAGCACTGGCTCGGTCAATATATTTTGTAAAATGTTCATGAACACCTTTTCATATTAGGGGTGTCTCAGCATACAATGTGATTTGAGGCAGAGTCCTGACTATTTTATGGGCATGTGTCCATGATGATGCAGGAACCGTGGAAGTGCACTGCTACGATCTCCAGCAGGAAACCCATTGCTGAGAGTCTAGTTGACTGACAGCACCAGCTGCCCTGACTTGGGTTCCTCCACTGCAACGCTGAGTCTGTGCTTCTCCGGGGCTGAGCATGGTGAGGGCCACTCGTAGTGGCCCATTTTTGCCTATCACAGGAGTCCTTTAACAGGCAACTTTTTTTTTTTTTTTTTTTTTTTTTTTGAGACAGAGCCTCAAGCTGTCCCCCTGGGTAGAGTGCCATGGCAACACAGCTCATAGCAACCTCCAACTCCTGGGCTCAAGTGAGTCTCCTGCCTCTGCCTCCCAAGTAGCTGGGACCACAGGCGCCCGCCACAACGCCCGGCCGTTTTTTTGGTTGCAGCCATCATCGTTGTTTGGCGGGCCCGGGCTGGGGATTCGAATCTGCCACCTTAGGTGTAAGTGGCTGGCGCCTTAGCTGATTGAGCCACAGGCGCCGATCCAACAGGCAACTTTTGATCAAGAACATTCCTCTGAGCTTGTTGAAGGTTTTGCAAAACTGTATTGCAGAATAAGGCTCTTCCCACCCAATCCTTCCTTCCCTCTTTTCTTCACGGTTGTCATCCTGCGCCATGGTCTGAGGCTCCCCCTGCTTTCTACTCCATCCCCAGTAAAAACCTTGCATGTCTAATCCTCACTTGCCTTCTCCTTCTAGAAACAATCAAACTGTCGGAGATGCGCAGTCAAAAGGTTGGTTGAAAACATCCCTTGAGAACTCAGTTGGTTTGCAAAGGGGCTTCTGCTTTTTATTTCAAGAAGGCAGTAAAAGAATTAGATCAGCAAAGAGTAAGTTATCATGCTAAGTTCTCAAAGAATGTCTGAATAAAGATAGCCAAGAGACTCCGAAACATGGCTTGGGGTTAACTTAACTCTCATTGCAAGACTGGGGGTATTTTGAATGTGTTGCTTTCTGATTGGATAATTAATATATATATATATATAATTTTTTTTTTTGAGACGGAGCCTCAAGCTATCCCCCTGGGTACAGTGCCATGGCATCACAGCTCATAGCAACCTCCAACTCCTGGGCTCAAGTGAGTCTTCTGCCTCTGCCTCCCAAGTAACTGGGACCACAGGCGCCTGCCACAACACCCGGCCATTTTTTTTTTTTTGGTTGCAGCCATCATTGTTGTTTGGCGGGCCCGGGCTGGGGATCCGAACCCGCCACCTTAGGTGTACGAGGCTGGTGCCTTAGCCGATTGAGCCACAGGTACTGAGCCTATAATTTTTTTTTTTTTAAGGCAGAAAGGACTATCTTGTATGATATGGTTCTCTAATACCTACATGTTAATTATACTCATCAAGGAAGGCAGAACATAAAGTATACAAGTATTGGTATGCTTTATAAATATTGATATATAGATAATATGAAATATAAATATTTCAGGTATCTATTTCTAGAATGTTCTTGATCAAAAGCAAGTGAATTTCTACTTGCTTTCAATTTTTTAAGCGATATCTTTTTTACTATTGCTCAGCTCCATCCAATTTGTCTTACCCTTTTGAGCTGGGCCTAGCCCTTGATGGTAGTGGGTGAGGGGCAGGGGATTTGGGTGGCTGCCTGCCACAGCGTAGAGCAGCCTACGGGCACATGGGAAAGCCTGCTGCAGAGTAAGCTCCATCCCACTCAGGGCTCACCTTTACCCCCATGTAGCAGTGCTGGCCAATGGGAACTGGGCGAGACAAGGCACTTTAATATATACTGGCATATTTACTGTGGTTCAAACCGCCCCTGTGGGAAAAACAGCATGCTGGCGTTGAGTCTGAGACATGCAAAGTTTCTCTTGCTGAACACATTCCCTTTCTCCAAGAGTCAAAGCCTTTCCCTGGTGATTCCAGACATGTAGGGTCTAAAACTCTAAACTTCAGCCCATCTTCCTCTCCCTCCTTTTTGGGTCCCAAGACCGCCAGGGCCACACATTTTCTGCCTCTTTTTCACGTCTGTGTCTCCATGATGTAGACTGAGCTACGTCTAATTCTACCATTTGATTATGTTCTATTTCTACAAAACATACCAAATGTACCCAATATTTTTAAATGTACATAAATATGTATGGAGATTTGGTAATGTACATTTCCTTTTTTTTTTAAAATTCCAGGTTAATGTGAGGGTATAAACAACTAGGTTACAATATTTGCATACATTAGGTAGAGTCCCTCGTGTAGTTGTGTCCTGCACCCAAAAGGTGTGCCAGATACCCTTACACTGTGCCCATTAAGTGGGAGCACACCAACACCTCCCCTCCTCACCTCTCCTCCCTCCCTTGTTTCCCCCAAAGTTGAATTGAGTTTCCCCCCTATGTGGGCATGTATTAGATCATCCGTGTGTTTCTTTCTTTCTTTTTTAAGACAGAGTCTCAAGCTATCACCCTGATAGAGTGCTGTGGTGTCACAGCTCACAGCAAACTCAAATTCTTGGGCTTAAGCAATTCTCTTGTCTCAGCCTCCCAAATAGCTGGGACTACAGGCGCCCACCACAATGCCTGGTTGTATTTTCTGGTTGCAGTTGTCATTGTTGCTTAGCAGGCCTGGGCCAGGTTCAAACCCACCACCCTAGGTATATGTGGCCGGTGCCCTTGTCAATTGAGCTGCAGGTGCCTCCCCAAGATCATCTGCACATTTTGTAATATAACTTTGTGTTTTACTAAAATAAATGACCTTACTGATTTTATAAGGATATTCAACTTTAGCTTTATTTTTCCTTTTATCTTGAGCACTAAGTATATGCAGACACTATTTATAAGATGGTAATAGTGATGTATACCCTTAAATTCTCCATGTTTCCTTTGGGGTAAGAGTATAATGTATTTTTAACGTTTGGGGGCTGCGTGCAAGTAATGCAGATAGTCAAACCTGGTGCAAAAGCCATCCTGTGTGAGTTGAAGGACAAAAGGAAAACATATGGCAACACACACACATAGATATGAAATCCGAAATCATAGTTCTGACTGCTTTGGCAGCATGTTTCAAATGCTTGTTTTCTGGGGACAGCACGTGGCAGAGTTCAGCATTGTTTCTAGGATTGGATTAGACAAGGAAAGGTCACTGAAACAGGCAAAGAGACTGATTTTTAAAACCCATAGTCAGACAGGTAAGAGTGGAGTTAGCAAACAGAATCCAGAAGCATATCAAACGAATTATACACCATGACCAAGTGGGTTTTATCCCAGGGTCTCAAGGTTGGTTCAAAATACATAAATCTATAAACACAATACATCACATAAACAAACTGAAAAACAAAGACCATATGATTCTCTCAATAGATGCAGAAAAATCTTTTGACAATATCCAGCATCCTTTCATGATCAGAACACTTAAGGAAATAGGTATAGAAGGGACTTTTCTTAAACTGATAGAGGCCATCTACAGCAAACCCACAGCCAATATGATATTGAATGGAGTCAAACTGAAAACATTTCCACTCAGATCAGGAACCAGGCAAGGTTGCCCATTGTCTCCACTGCTTTTTAACATTGTAATGGAAGTCTTAGCCATAGCAATCAGGCAAGAGAAGGTGATCAAGGGTATACAAACAGGGTCAGAGGAGATCAAACTTTCACTCTTTGCAGATGATATGATTTTATTTTATTTTATTTTTTTCTGGGTTTTTTCTGTCTTTTATAAAGACTGGAGTTTGTATGATACATCTTCACTCCTGAAAATATAAGAGCAAGTTAATTTATATATAATGGTCTACTCTAACTTTTTTTTTTTACATATATGTGATTATTAGGTTTCCACTTTTTGCCTTCCCAAAATTAAAAAAGGCTTAAAATTTAACAACAATAACAATGTTTAAAATAAGCACTAGAAACAAAAACTTTGTAAAGAATGAATGAAGATAAATACATTCAGAAAAGAAGTCAGATGATTGCTTCAACAAAGTATTAAGCAATAATAATAATATTAATGCAGAGAAAGTAACATTCACATTGTCAAATAAGAGTATGTCTATTATAGAATGCTTCGACTCTGAGGTTCAGTATGGAGTCATCGATTAACTTCTTCTTATTTTTTTTCCAAAGTCTAAAAAAATAGACAACTAATATTTATAAATAAAAATAAAAGATAATTTCAAAAAACAGATCATGCCAAATCTTATAGACAATAGAAAAAGAAGAAATACTTCAAAATCATTCCTGCTTAATCTGGATACACCTGATATTAAAATTGGAAAAAATATATTATTATAAAGGGGAAATTACAAACATGATTCACTTTTCAATGAGGATGCAGTATCCTGTATCCTAAACAACATATTAACAAGTTGAAGTAAAAATTAATGTTTAAGTAATGTACTTTAGTCAAAATCAAATCCAATTTATGTGAGAATTAGTCACTATTTTCTTTTTTTTCCTTGTCCTTACCTCACCTCCTCCCTCCTTCTCTGTCTGCTCTCCCCTTCCCCAGGCCCCACCATGTCATTAATTATCCTCATATTAAAGGAGACTTTACCTCTTTTACGTTTACATGGATGAAGCTGGAACATATCCTACTTAATAAAGTATCTCAAGAATGGAAGAAAAAATATCCAATGTACTCAATACTATTATGAAACCAATTTACAATCATTCACACTTTCATATGAAGAATAGGTCACAACTATGGCCCAAGATGAAGGAGGGAGGAGAGGGGGTGGAAGGGGAGTGGGGAGGTCAGATCAAGGGAGGGTGAATGGTGGGATCACAATTATGGTGCATAATGCAAGGGTACATGTCGGATCTATTAGTATGGAGTATAAATATCTTTTTTTTTTTTTGGAGACAGAGCCTCAAGCTGTCCCCCTGGGTAGAGTGCCATGGTATCACAGCTCGCAGCAACCTCCAATTCCTGGGCTCAAGCGAGTCTCCTGCCTCCCCCTTCCACATAGCTGGGACCATAGGCACCCACCACAACGCCCGGCCATTTTTTGGTTGCAGCCATCATTGTTTTTTGGCGGGCCTGGGCTGGATTCGAACCCACCACCTTAAGTGTATGTGGCTGGCACCTTAGCCACTTGAGCCACAGGTGCCGAGCTGGAGTATAAATATCTTAACACAGTAATTAAGTGAACAAGATGAGGTATATATTAACCAGTGTGATGTAAGCTTTCCTAATTCTATATGAAATCATCACATTGTACCCTATAAATACATTAATGTATACATGATCTATGTTTTTATGGTTTAATAAAAAAATTAAAAATAAAAAAAATAAAACCGATAATAGGCTAGGTAAGAGTGGAGTTAGTATAGGTGGAATTAAAGTGAGAACACAAACCTGATCCCATGACTTTAAAAAGGTCAAAATACTTGTTGTCACCCGACTCCAAATGCTATTCAAATGAGGCACTTTCCGGGCATAGGCCCTTTTATTATTCTTCAGTGAGAGAAATCAGGGGTCCTTCAAAAGTAGCTGGCTCTAAATCCTGGAGTAGAAAGAAACAGCATAAGCCTGGATCGTTTTGTTGTTTTCATAATGTTATTAGCGTTTTAAGGATATCTGCTGTGAGGCTTGGTGCCTGTGGCTCAATCGGCTAAGGCGCCAGCCACGTACACCTAAGGTGGTGGGTTCAAATCCCCAGCCCAGGTCCGCCAAACAACAATGATGGCTGCAACCAAAAAATGGCCGGGCATTGTGGCAGGCGCCTGTGGTCCCAGCTACTTGGGAGGTGGAGGCAGGAGACTCGCTTGAGCCCAGGAGTTGGAGGTTGCTATGAGCTGTGATGCCAT
>CAUYQV010022374.1:0-41161 GCA_963574575.1 Galagoides demidoff
GCGCCTGTGGTCCCAGCTACTTGGGAGGCGGAGGCAGGAGACTTGCTTGAGCCCAGGAGTTGGAGGTTGCTATGAGCTGTGATGCCATGGCACTCTACCCAGGGGGATAGCTTGAGGTTCTGTCTCAAAAAAAAAAAAAAAGTCCCAATTTTTGGAAAGAATGCACGACAAACTAGGAACATGGAAGAACAGGAAGGGAAGATAAAGTTTTCGGCTGCCATGTGGCTATTTTGCCAGGATATGAGTTTTATATTATTTTTGTTACTTTTATAATGTTAAACTTTAATAATAATAAATAATTGTTGAGAACTGATTATCGAGAACTGCTTATCAGAGTTTGCATTGTTGTCAGGCCCCACTCCCCCAGGCCCCGCCCCTTCCCCCTCAATGATGTCCTGCTTTACCAATGTTAAAATCTGGTCACCTTAATCATAGCTCATGGCAACAGCAAATTCCTGGGCTCAAGTAATCCTCCTGCCTCAGCCTCCCAAGTAGCTGGGACTATAGGCACCTACCACAAAGCTCAGCAAGGTTTTCTATTTTTAGTAGAGGCAGGGTCTCGATCTTGTTCAGGCTGGTCTTGAACTCCTGAGCTCAAGCAGTCCACTGGTCTCAGCCTCCAGAGTACTGGGATTACAGGCATAGGTCACTGTGCCTGACCTAGCATTTTCAATATTTCAAACTGAATTTGTAAGTTAAATATCTTTTACCTCTTGGTTTGGTGTCTGTAGTTCAAGCGGCTAGGGTGCTAGCCACATACATGGGAGCTGGCAAGTTTGAACCCAGCCTGGGCCTGCCAAACAACAATGACGACTACAACCAAAAAAAAAAAAAATAGCTGGACGTTGTGGTGGGTGCCTGTAGTCCCAGCTACTTGGGAGGCTGAGGCAAGAGAATCGCTTAAACCCAGGAGTCGGAGGTTGCTGTAATTGTGATGCCATGGCACTCTACCCAAGGCAACAGCTTGAGACAGTCTCAAAAAAAAGTGGTGAATCCCAAGTTATCTTTAATGTCTCAGAATCATAAAATACAAAATGTGTTCAGGTTTCCCTTTTTTCTGAAACAGAGTCTCAATCTTACTCTGTTGCCTGGGATGGAGTTCTATGGCATCATGATAACCCACTGCAGCCTTGAACTCCTGGGCTCAGGCGACCCTCCTGCCTCAGCCTCCCAAGTAGCTGGGACCACAGGTGCCTGCCACCATGTCCAGCTAGTTTTTCTACATTTGTAGAGATAGGGTCTTGCTCTTACTTAGGCTGGTCTCAAACTTCTGGCTTGGGGATCCTCCTGCCTCAGCTGCCCAGAGTGCTGGGATTATAGGGGTGAACCATCGAGCCTAGACTGAGATCAGGTTTCCCTTAATACAGAAATGCAAATACTTTGGTTCTGATTCTCTTAAACTTTTCTACACCTCATTCTACATTTTTCTGCAGCTAAAAGATGGGTCCCCACCTAAAGAAGTCAGTTTTCTTTCTTTTTTTGTTTCTGGAGTTGAGTGCTATAGTGTTATCATAGCTCATAGAAACCTCACACTCCTGGGGTCAAGCGATGCTACTGCCTTAGCCTACTGAGTAGATGGGACTACAGGTGCCTGCTACAATGCCTGGCTAGTTTTTCTATTTTTAGTAGATTGGGGGAGGGATTCTTGCCCTTGCTCAGGCTGATCTTGAAGTCCTGAGCTCAGAAAATCCACCTGGGCAGCGCCTGTGGCTCAAAGGAGTGGGGCACCGGCCCCATCTGCCAGAGGTGGTGGGTTCAAACCCAGCCCTGGCCAAAAACTGCAAAAAAAAAAAAAAACCTGAGTCCCAGATTCTGACAAATCCATGTTCAAATCCCAACTATGCCACTTACTGCCATACTCAGCAGTTAACTGGATATGTGTAGAGCTAAATTGCATTTAATTTCAATTAATAAATCTGAAATGAAGGACAAGACTTCCACTTGACCTTCAGTTTACCTTCTAGATTCTGCTTATGAGCATAGGGACTTTAGGAATTCAAAATATAATTTTCACCAATATTGTGAGTTGCACACACATTTAGTTTTTAAAAATCATAATGAAACTGGCTAGGCATGGTGGCTTACTCCTGTAATCCTAGCACTCTGGGAGGCTGAGGCAGGGAGATTGCTTGAGTTCAGGAGTCTGGGACTAGGCTAAGCAAGAGTGAGACCCCATCTCTAAAAATAACAGAGCATTGTGTCAGGTGCCTAGAGTCTCAGCTACTTGGGACAAGAGATCCTGAAGCAAAAGGTTCTCTTGAGCTCAAGAGTTTCAGGTTGCAGTGAGCTTTGATGCCATGACACTCTACCACAAGTGACAAAGTGAGACTCTGTCTCAAAAAAATAAAATTATAATGGAATATACAAGGTGTCCATAAAGTTTGTGTGTAATAATATTTTAACTCTGGTAATATAAATTAGTTACCAGAAAAACTGGTTACTTTTTTATTTTTTACAAAAGAAATATAACAAAAGCTTAATTTTCCCCCTTCACTTTCTATCATGCATATACAGAAGAACAGAGGTCAGAGCCACTTTGTAACACTCTATTATCACTCTATCACACATTCAAGGTCACAAAGTACATTGTTTTCTCAGAGATTATTTTGCTACTGTTAATATTTAAATATTCTTTTGCCTTAAGAAAGATATCTACTGTGATATAGGCATGGAATAGGAGAACCAAATAATAAGTTTAGAGACTTCAACAAAACTTAAGTTCCTTCAATTCCCATAAATCTATGGATGCTAATGATTTTTTTAATCATCAACAATCAAAAACTGTATCAAAAATAAATAATGATATATAATATGATGCCATATGCTTATACTCCTAGGCAATTTAAAACATTGAAAAACAAAATAAACAAAGAATAAAGTATGCTAAAAAAACAGATCCCAAAGTTACATTGCAAAATCCCCCTAAATTTAAATAACATTGATCTATTTAGCTTATATTCAATACATGTATCTCTCAAATCCAAGGTGAAGGCTTATGCTTTTCTTATTTTCATGTGTAGGATTGTATGCATTTTGTCTGTTTGCATTCCTACCTATATTTATTGATCTAGAAAGGACTAAACAGAACAAGGCAGAAAACTATTGTGGGATTGATATGAATGCTGGGTAGGGTTGGGGGGTAGAGTTTAATTCTTCCGAAGACAATATGAAGAAGATGTCTAGAATAGACCCCAGACAATATTTGCTGCTTTCTGGAAAGATTTCAGTTTAGGGTAAAGAGTAAAAAACAGAGTGGAAAGATAGAAAGAAAAAATTCCTCTGGTCAGGTCCTACCTGAGTAGTAAAATCAGGTGGAGCCTGGGACTGAGATCCCTACTGGGCAGGCAAGAGGCAACTTCCAAAATGGCATGATGAGGCATAAACCAGAATAGATACCCATCCATCCACAGAAGTGGGACTGTAGTGGGTGATTTCTAGAAAGGTCCCTGCCTCTGAGTGTCAAATTGACTTGGCAGATCCATTTCCCAAAGTGAAGAAGGTAGAACACATCTATATTCATGAAAAGAAGCACACAGGTCAAAAGAGAGTGCTTGCCAATCAAAGCATCTGGAACGGAGGGAAGTATGTGAAATCTGGCAACATTGTTAAAAATGTCAGTCTTCTAAAGTGAGCAAGAGTGCGCGGTTATTTTTAACTGTTTTGCTAATTTATGTCTGAAGAACTGAAACAGTAGAAATATTATACAAAGAGGATATATATACATTTTAATAGAAGTAGCAGAGTGTAATGTCACCGGTGGTTAGAGATTTAAATCGAACAATACCCAAACCAAATACCAAGTAAAGCAAGAAAAAGAGATAGAGACGGATAGGGAAAGGAAAATGCTTTTAGGGAGGGTCGTCATAGAAAGTGAAATTTGAGCGGAAAACTAAACGAAGTGAAAAAACAAGTCATGTGAATAATTTTGGAGAAGATTTCCAGATGAAGTGAAAAAAGCAGCCAATGTAAGGGCCTCGAGGCAGGAACATACTTGATGTGTTCAAGGAACAGTAAGCAGCCCAGGGAGGCTGGGTAAAAAAGTAGGAGAATTTTAACAACATTACATCAGAGATACAGCCAGCAGCAGCCAAGTCATTATGTCTTTGAGGCCCATAGATTTGGCGGAGGGTGCTGGGAAGTCATCGGAGGATTATGAACTGAGAGATATAATTGTCTTATTTGCGTTTTTAAAAGTTGTTTCTGGCTGCAGTAGGCAAGATACACTATAGAAAAGCCAAAAAAAAAGACAAGTATAATAAATAACTTTGGAGGTCAATTGGCTATATAATTGGTCATCCGAGCAAAGATCTTGTTAAGAGTGAAAAAGAAAGCTTTTAATAATTACATTGAATCAACATCAGAAAACTGGGCCCATCCCAGGCAAACTGGTGTATGTCTTCCTTAAGTAAAGGGCTGTTTTCGCGAACAAATCAGTACTGAGTATGTGCCAAAGAAAGGCAGCTAAAATTAATATTTTCAAAAATTAAATTAATATTTTTGAACTTTTCCACCAAGTACTAGATTTATAAGATATTAATGAACTATAGGCTAAGCATAATTTTATAAAAGAATAGACTAGGGCTACCAAGTTAAATGCAGATAAATGAATTCCTTACTAAAGGAATTCTTGAGGCTTTTCAGAGGTTAATCTGCCTTGGGAATATCTAAATATTGTTCATAGTGATTCCCTGTTTCTCAGTTATTTGTTCAGAGATTTTTTTTTTTCCTTAGGGAGCTAGTTGATATCTTGTGACTCCAGCCTCCCATGGAACTCAGTGTGAAGAGATATGGTCCATAGAGTAAAATGGGAGATGAATGTGATTCAAAGATCTGATCTAGAAATTTTATGTAGATTGATGGATAGATAATACAGAGGTATGAAGCACTACTAACTATGACTTAAAAAATTCATTTCACAGTCTTGGCGCCTGTGGCTCAAGTGGCTAAGGTGCCAACCACATACACCTAAGGTGGGGGGTTCAAATCTAGCCTGGGCCCGCCAAACAACAATGACGGCTGCAACCAAACATAGCTGGGTGTTGTGGTGGGCACCTGTGGTCCCAGCTACTTGGGAGGCGGAGGCAGGAGACTCGCTTGAGCCCAGGAGTTGGAGGTTGCTGTGAGCTGTGATGCCACAACACTCTACCCAGGGGGATAGCTTGAGGCTCTGTCTCAAAAAAAAAAAAAATTCAATTCACAAATTAAATCTCATAGATTCGGGGTGTGCCACATGGGAAGTTAAAACAGGGACCGCAGCTTAGAAACAATGGCACACTGACTCAGCTGCCAGCAAAACCTCAAGACCGTTCTCCTCTCCTTCTGATAGAAAGAAGCTTTTTCCAATTTTTCATGAAAATCCAATATTTGCTTTCTGCATATGGTACTATTGACTTTAGTTTATACCTGTGAGTTTTTAAAAGTAAAGGTTTAGGCCAGGCATAGTGGCTCATGCCTATAAGCCCAGCATTTTTGAAAGCAGAAGCAGGAGGAACACTTGAGGAATTTAAGATCAGCCTGGGGAATATAGTGAGATACCATGTCTACAAAAAATAGAAACGTGGCCAGGTGCTGTGGCATGTGCTTGTAGTCCGAGCAACTGCAGAAACCAAAGTAGGAAGATCACTTGCACCTCGGGGTTCCAGGCTGCAGTGAGCTGTGATCATGCCAGCCACTGCACTCTGCACACCAACTTGGGTGACAGAGCAAGATCCTGTCTAAATAAATAAAAGTAAAGATTCTTAGTTCCTTATCCTTTGGAATCAAAGACAACAAGCCATAAAAACAGATTCTGAATTGGTCAGTGACGCAGAGCCCAGGCAAAACATGTAAGAAAAACTATAGACAGAAGGCAAGAAGATGAGCTCAGAAATGAAATAAGTACCTAACCTGTTAGATAACCAAGCGGAACACCACCCTAGGTCCTGGAGTGGAAGCTGTTGCCTGCAGCTGGCTTCCCCATAACCTCAGGTGCAGACTGTGTGGGCAACCAACCAGCAGCCAGATCACTTGGGAACTGTCACTAACTTATGGGCACTGGCATACAACTGACCCATAAACTTTTATAAGCTACTTAAAGAGTCCCTCTCCAAATCTTTTCTTCTACCTCGTATTTCCTTGGGGGAACAACTGCCCTTATGCTTCTGTAACTATTAATAGCAATGGAAACTGGCTCATAAAACAATTTCTATATACCAGGCTCTCTTCTTAGTGCCTTTACATGTATTTAACTCATTAAATCCTGACAATAACCATAAGATCTGGATCTTATTATCATCCCTATTTTCAGATGAGACAAATGAGACGGGGTAGGCTAAGTAAGCCTGTTAAAGGTCACACACATAATTCATAGTAGTGTTGGACAAGTCTGGCTCCAGTTTCAACATTAATATACACTCCACTGTGGGCAAATACATCACAAAGATGGATCTTCTTTTGCCCAGTACTGCTAGTTATAGTACTTACAATTACATAGAACATGATTCTTTTTCCATTTGACATCCCTTGAAGTCTCTGATGACCAGCAGTTATGATGTTTCTCTCAAATTTTCTCCATGACTCTAGTTCCTCTGGTCTAATGTGTTCATGTCAATTCCTGCTTGTATTAATGCCCTAAAATTCTTCTTTTAACAGGCCCTAGTTTTTACTTTATTATGTAATTAGTTTGTGTGCCAAGAGGTACCTTTTAGGTAATTTTTAGAGCTGCATGTGCAGCTTGAGACCCATTCCCATTAAATCTCATCTTTAAAAATATTTTTGGATCCTAAATGTTATCCAGCCTGTTTTTACTCCTCCATTTTTTTTCCAGAATATTAGGGGGTACACATGTTTTGTTTATATAGTTTGTTTTTGTAAAGACTGAGTCAAAGTTATAAGCGTGGGCTTCACCCAGACAGTGTGTACTTTACTCAGTAGGTGTGGATCCACATCCCTTCATCCTCTCTCCCCCCAGCTTGACTTTCATTCATATTTACTTCCATATGATTGATGGATTAGTTTCAACTTGGGTGTTGAGTACGTGTGTATGTGTCTCCATTATTGTGGTCTTTCACCTAGAAGAACAATTTCTAATTCCATCCAGGTTGTCCCAAAAGATAATAGACCCCATTTGCATGGCTGAGTAGTACTCCATATTATGCATATGCTACATTTTATTAATCCATTCATGTATTGGTGGGCACCTGGGTTGTTCCCATGTCTTTACAATTGTGAATTGTGTTGCTGTAAACGTTTGAGTGCAGTTTTAATAAAATGACCTTTTTCCTTTGGGTATATACCCAGCCGTGGTATGTGGTATTGCTGGATCAAATGATGGTTCTTTGAGGTATACAGTTTTCCACAGAGGTTGTCCTAGTTTGCAGTCTCACCAATAGTGGATGAGAAATCCTTTCCCTCTGCATTCCTGCCAGCATTTGTTGTTTTGGGACTTTGTAAGACTAGCCATGCTCACTGTAGTCAGGTAGTATCTCACTGTACTTCCGATTTGCATTTCCCTGATGATTAGAGACATTAAGCACTTTTTCGTGAATTTGGTGAACTTAGTATATCTTTATTTGATAAGTTTCTGTTCATATATTTTTCCTACTTTTAATGGGGTTGTTCAGATATTTCTTGCTGATTTGCTTGAATTCCATGTAGATTCTGGTTATTAATCCGTTACCAAATGCATAGCAAATGAATATTGTATCCCATTCTTTGGATTGTCTATTTGCACAATCTTTTGATTGTGTCCTTGGCTGTGCAGAAGCTTTTAATTTAATTGGGTCTCATTTATTTTTTTTTGTTGTTACTGTGATTGCTTATGGGTTTTCTTCGTGAATTCTTTGCATAAGCCAATATTTATAAGCGTTTTTCTAACATTTTCGTGTAGAATTCTTATCTTTTCTTGCCTTAGGTTTAAGTCTTTCATCCACTGCGAATTAATGTTTATGATGGTAAGAGGTGTGGTTCTTGTTTCAGTCTTTTAAATTGGGCTATCCAGTTTTCCCAGCACCATTTATTGAGTAGGGATTCTTTTCCCCAATGTATATGTTTATCTGTTTTGTAAAAAATAAGATGAGAATATGAGGATAATTTCACCTCTAGGTTCTCTGTTCCGATTGATAGGTCTATGTCTGTTTTTGTGCCAATACCAAACAATTTTGGTTGCCATAGCCTTGGTATAGCTTGAAGTATGATAAAGCAAAACCTCCCACTTTGTTCTTATTACATAAGGTTACATTGGCTATTCAGAGTCTTTTCTGGGTCCATACAAAGCTTGGAAATTTTTTTTTCTAGAGTTGCAAAATATGGCATTGGTATTTGAATAAGAATTCCACTCTGTCTGTAAATCACATTGAGTGGTATAGCCATTTTAACAATGTTGGTTCTGCTAATCTCTGAGCATGGTATATGTTTCCATCAATTTATATTTCCTGTAATTTCTTTCCTCAGTCTTTCTCTTTCTTTGTTAAATATATTATTAGATATTTTATTTTCTTTGTTTGAGAAAAATATTGCATTCCTCAGCTTAACTTGGTGTCTCTGGAAGCTACTAGTTCGTGTACATTGATTTTGTAAACAAGACTTTGCCAAATTTACTTATCAATTCCAGGAGTATCTTATTTGAATCTTTGTGGTTTCCTATATATAAGAACATGTTGTCAGCAAAGAGTGATAGTTTGATCTATTATGTCCCCATTTGGACCCCATGATTTCCTTCTGTTGCCTAATTGCTCTGGTGAGAGATTTCAGCAACTTGTCTGGTTCCAGGTCTGAACAAGAATGCTTTCAATTTTCTGCATTCAGTATGATGTTGGGAGTTTGGTATCTATAGTAAACATAGTAAAAAATGACTTTATATCTTCATTCAATACTTGAAAAAGTATTTGAACAAAGCCAAGGACAGAGCCATGCACCACACCACTCACTGACTATCCATTCAGCATCAGTAATCTTTGAGCATAGTTGTTAGTAAGGATTTCAATCAATTGAATTATCATTCAGTCTCTATTAGGTCCAAGGTACTTTTGGGTAATTATCTCAAATATCCTGGTAAAGATTAGAAAATATTTGTCAACAATATTTCTTGGTCTGACAGGTTTTAGACCCCTAAAGTTTATAAAATTAGATGGACTTGAATTTGGACATTGCAACTATACCTGCTTATTTGTAATCTTATAGTTGTATTCCAAGCTGCAGAATTCCCCAAGACTAATGATTGGTTCAATATTCTCCTTAAAAATATTTAAAACAACTATTAAAAAAATTTAAAAATATGTGGGATGAAATTTATTGTGCAAAGCATCTGAAAAAACTTACAGCATCCTGGTACTGTTGTAATATCATTGTTATCTTTGGCTCTATTTCTTCTTATTGATGTTTACCATCTGTCCTCCAACCCATCCATACGACTGTCTATCAACCCGTTTTGACAGAACCTGCTGACTCAAATCTAACAGGTTCATAATTGAGATCATCATCTTTATTATCCATATGACTCACTTTTCTGGTTTATCTAGCTCTTAGACTAACCATAAACTAAAACTCAGCTTAAACTCCCTTCTTTTAGTTAATGTGTCCACATTGCATCAAATCAGTCTTCAAATCCTATAGTTCATACCTACCAAATATTCTCACATCCATTCCTATCTGTCTTTTCTAATAAGACACGAGTTACTGCAAGATGATACTGAGAGATATCCTGCCGCCTCAAACCGGCCATTTTCCACTATTCTCTACATTGCTTCCAAAGTGAACACAATTTTGATCAGGCACACCCATATGTAAAATATTTCAATGAATCCCTGTAATGCCAGTAGAAAAATCCCAAATATCTCAATATCAAAGAACCTTGAAATTGTAGTCTGAATAATTATTGTCAGTTGCCCAGGGGCTTAAGTTCGTCTCTCTCTGTATCCCGATAAACATTCTTTGTCCTGTCTATCCCAGACTACTTATGACTCACTAAAGCAGTCAGAGTGACTTAGATTTTGATTTTCTCACATGTTTAATTCCTTCTTCCCTGAGTGTCTTCGCCCCCTTTTCACTTAATAAACCCTGCTCATGCTTTAAAACTTAATCAATGTTTAAAGAACCATTTTCTCTGTGATGCTGCGTACCTCACTATTCAGTTGGGATTCAAACTCTCCCTTTGTGTTCCCACTGAACCCTCTGGATACCTCTGTGGTAGTCCTTAGAATCTGGACATTGAAACTATACCTGCTTATTTGTAATCTTATAGTTCTATTCCAAGCTGCAGGACATGTATTTTTCTGCCTCTTCATTAGACTCTTAGTTCCTGGAGGACATGTACAGTAGAACCTCCACAGTTGACCACCTCCTTAAGTTATCCTAATTTTCACAGACTAGAGAGGTGCTAATGTAGATACCAGCATAGTTAGTCTAGTTCCTTTGTTAATCGCCTCCATATGTTGATCAGTTACAGTCCTTTGAGTGGTCAACTTAGAGAGGTTCTACTGTATTTATGTTACTCATCTTTATATGTACAGGTCTTGCTACAATGCCTGAATACAGAGGTATACTTGATAAATGTTTATTGAGTTGTGAAACTAATGAGCCAAATTAATTCTCATTGCATGAGAAACCAGCAGAAAATGGAAGGAGTTGTTGTTGTTGTTTTATTTTTTTGCCTTTCACGTGCCCCAAGGAAGAGGTTTGTCCTTCCTTATTTAATTCCATACAAATCCTATTTGTTCTTTACATTCTAAAGTCCAGCTGACTAAATTTAAACAGATTGCTGTAACATAATTCATTGTGTAAGATCTGACTGATTGATTCCAAAATGTACAGTCTTGTTATTATGAGACTATCCAAACTCACCAATCTCCAAAGCTATCAGTTTCACCAGCCCCAAAGAGAGAAGACACATCTGAAAAAGAGGGTCGGCGGAATCTTTTTCTTTCAAGTGAATATCCTCTTTTTAATGGATATTCTCTCCAACAGTAACAAATATTTTTATTAGAACTTTAAAATTCAAGCATTCGTTTATCTGGTTATCAAAGGCAAAATTTACATGTGGAGGTAGTGAGATGCTACCATTAGCATTTTTAGTAACCTCATCCAGATCTTGTTCCAGCTATTTAAAATACTAGACAGACAGCAGTCTTGTCTCTCTTCAGACAGTCCTAAAATCCTTGTGAATAATAATCTTCCACATGGATTTTAATCAGACAATTCCAGGTAAGACTTGATCACTGCACCCTTTTACATCTGGAAACTTGTGTCAGTTTACCAGCGTGCACAGGCAGCTCTGCCAAGTGAACGTGGCCACGTGATCTGTTTATAGAGCAGTGTGGACAACCCAAAGGTCCAGAGTCATATGCTCAGAGAGCATCTGAAGTCAGGCTTGGGCTTGGTGCTCTTCCACTCATAGAGTCCAAGTGTTTCCTGCCAGTGAGGAGGCAGAGACAGTAGCAGTGAGTAGGTACCTCATAGCCACAGAAAGAGTTTTCCTGAAAACTCTTCAAATGCAGCCCCTGAATTTCAATGCCTGGATATTAAAAGGAGAGCTAATATACTCAAAATCCCAAGTTCTAATTCTGTCACAAGGTAGGGGGCAAATCACAGATCTTCTTCAGACCTCCGTCTTCTCTGTAAGATGAGAAGGTTGGGTCTAAAAAGCCCCAGAATGACATCTTCTTGTAAAGTTCACAGTCAAAAGTAGTGCCAGATAATGGGGTACCAGACTTTGTAAGAAGATTTCCATTGGCTCGGCGCCTGTGGCTCAATCGGCTAAGGCGCCAGCCACGTACACCTAAGGTGGCGGGTTCGAATCCCCAGCCCGGACCCGCCAAACAACAATGATGGCTGCAACCAAAAAATGGCTGCAACCAAAAGTGCTGTGGCGGGCGCCTGTGGTCCCAGCTACTTGGGAGGGGGAGGCAGGAGACTCGCTTGAGCCCAGGAGTTGGAGGTTGCTATGAGCTGTGATGCCATGGCACTCTACCCAGGGGGATAGCTTGAGGCTCTGTCTCAAAAAAAAACAAAGAATAGTGGCTGAGGTGGAGTGGGTATGGAACAGGCAGCTTCAAGGATCAGGACTCAGTTAATGGAGTAAGCTCCACTCAGTGCTCCAGCAGACGTCAAATCCCTGCCTCGTCCCTGCTGGTTTGGCCTTAGGGATGCTTCCTACGTCCTGCCAGCCCAGTCCAGCCCTTGGATACGGTGTGATCCTTCCCAGTTTGTCTTTCCACTTTCCCCTCCAGACTCATTCTCTGCCTTTCCCATGTTAGACAATTCTCTGTGAACTTCAGGTCATGGAGTCTTGCCTTTTAAGACACAAACTGGATTCTGGTTGTGAATTTAAAATGCAAACTTCAGAATAAAGGGAAGAAGAAGAAGAAAATATCACATTTTCAGTCTTTCATTGATAAAAAGTGTTTTACCAAACCTGTTGTGCAGTGATGACTTAAAACAGCAGTTCTCAACCTGTGGGTTGTGACCCCTTTGGGGATCCAAGGACCCTTTCACAGGGGTCGCCTAAAAACATCCTGCATATCAGATATTTACATTATGATTCATAACAGTAGCAAAATTATAGTTATGAAGTAGCAATGAAAACAATTTTATGGTTTGGGGTCACCCCAACATGAGGAACTGTATTAAAGGGTCACGGCATTAGGAAGGTTGGGAACCACTGACTTAAAAGGAACATGGTCACATATGACATTTTGAAGAGTTTTCTCATCAGTTGGTATGAGTCTGGCTTACAGTGGTTCTCAACCTGTGGGTTGCGACCCACAGGAACTGTATTAAAGGGTTGCGGCATTAGGAAGGTTGAGAACCACTGGCTTAGAACATCCAAAGCCTGATAAACCCTAAAAGGGCTGAAGTGGTCTGAGTTTATGACCAGAGGTACAACAGTCAAGTTTGTTATTTGGTTGTTATTCTATGTCTAACAAATACCTAAACACCTGAGTTCCTGTGATGTTGGGGATAATGAGATGAAACATGGGTGAGTCTCTGCCCCTGGGGGGTTTAAAATTGAGCTAGAAGAGACAGAGAGCCCATTTCAACGAGTATAGTAAGTTCTAGGGTAGGAATATTCTCTGGACTGTTTTTGGTGTGGAAAGTGGGAGGACAAATTCCTGCCTGGGAGAGTCAAAGGGGGTTTTCCAGAAAGAGGATGCTTGAATTGGGGCTAGGAAATGAAACGGAAGGCAGCAAAACTGTCAGAGGAGAAGGCTGCCCGAGAGAGGAGGGCTTGTCACTGGGGACTGCGAGGGGTTTGGTGCAGCGGGGGTCACATGTCATAGAGGGATGTTGAGGCTGCAGCTGCAGAAGGAGTCCCGAGTCCCATGATGGAAAGGCTCCAGTGCTGAGCTTCCGATTTGTCCTTAAAAGCAGAAGTGGGAGTGGATGGGAATCACAGCTGCGTTGCCTCGTGCAAAGGCGGCTCCAGAAGCATGAGCAGGGTGGTTTGGGACAGGATGGGACCAGAAAGGGAGCGCCAAGTTAGGGGGCAGTAGCAGCAGTCTAGGAAGAGAATGATGAAGGGGATTGAGTGACCATTCAGCAGTCCACTATCTCACAAATTAAACCAAAGCTCAGCAAGGTTAAGTCAGTTTCCTAAAGTCACACAGCTAATGAGCAGTGGAACCAATGCTAGAAAAGAAAGTCGGGAAGATGGTCATCATCTCCGAGGGCCTCTCTGTGCTGTGCCTGCTGCTCACATGTGTGGTCACCTTTCATCCACGCAGCTCTGCAGAATGGAACAAACGCGGGTGTTCATTTCATTGATGGAAATGCAGACACAAAGAAGTTAAGTGACTTACCAGGGTCAAACGGCTTGTTATACAGTGAGGGAACCCAGACCTCTCCATTTCAACCTGCTGCCGCCACTGGGGATTGATAGCTTTTGCAAGGTGTATTTTTTGTAGGAAAAAGGGAATAGAAAACAGCTCCTTGTTAATGGACTCAGGTGGAGCTTAAATGTTGCTGTTCAGGGTTAAAGAACCCCTGGGCCATGCTGATTCCACACTGCTTGGCTTTCAAAACAACTCTGTGTTCTGGTTTAGGTGAAGACAGCCTCTATTAGTCAGCCTGCAGGTCTCAGGAGAAAGGTAGCTGTGACTGAGCTCTCCCTTGCCGTCCACGTAGCCCCACATTGCAGAGGGCTCTCCTCTCTTTTCTCTTTCAGATGAGGAACTGCTGGGCCAGTTCTCTCTAAGTCAAGAGAGACTTAGACTTACATTTTGACTGAGATTTTGTGTTCCTATTTCACAATAGACTGTATTTAAACAGACGCAAAGCAGTGGTATTAGAAAATTTCTTTTGAAACAAAAGAGGAAGCTTCAGAAAGTTGGTGATTATTCTGGTTGTTGTTACTGCATGTCAGATTGCCCCCAAATTTAGGTGCTCAAAATAGCAAAAATCATTGTATTGTCTCTTCCAATTTCTGTGGGTCAGGAAACCAGGGAAGGGCTGAGTTGGGTGGTCCCGTCTTAGGGGCTTCTCAGGTGGCTCCTGGGGGGCTGTCCCCCAGCATCTCCCTCCTCCTCCTCAGTCTTAGATAGTTTCATGTGGGGCCTTCACACAGGTTACTCTGGGCTTCCTCCTAGCAAGGCAGCCTCAAGGCCATGGGCTGCTTTCATGGTGGCTGAGAGAGTATTTCAGAGAGCAAGGAGGCAGCTGCGTTACATTTATGACCTAACTTTGGAAGTCACTTCTGCTATATTCCATTGGTTGAAGTAGGGATGTGCTCTCCCTGCCCAGTTTTAGGGGTGGAGACTCCACTTCTCAATGGGAAGAATGTCAAGCTCCCAGTGAATGAAGAACAGGTGGGGTGGGATGTTTTCGTGGCTATCTTTAGAAACTACTACTTGCCTTCAAAGTCACAAATGGGACAGTAGAGAGAGACAAGAAGGAAGGACTGGACGCTTTTCTTTGTGACCAAGGCTACTGGGGATCTCTTCAGTGGCTTTTTACTTGCTAGTGAGTCTTGCCAACCAAAGAAATCAAAGCACTTCTCACAGTATAAGTGAATGTCCTTCAAATAGAGACGAAAAACATAAATACATCTTGCTTCAAAATCAAACAAGAAATGGAGTTTCCTCCAGATCTGACCTTTTTTTGGCAAGGGGCTATTTGTGATCAAGTGAAAACCCTTTTTAGAATTTTCTGTGAAACTCTGATATTTTCTCCTCCAGATTCACAATTAATAGCAAAAATATAATTTATAGAAATATAAACATTTAGTTAAATGTATTGCTATTAAGACAAAATAAAAAAGAACAATGAGAATAATATTTACTAGATTACTATTAGAAATGTAGAAATGCTATTCAATAAAAACAACCAAAATTTTAGTTTGAAAGGAAGCACTTCTGTTATGCTAACTGGAACTTTAATTTTTAAATTCTGTTGTTCATAAAGAGAGACATGTATTGCTCAATTTTTGATTACTAGAATAGCTGTGTTTTGTTCTTTAACTTTATCCTTATAAGCATAACTTACAGTTGTTCTTTCTCAGATAAGAAAGTGGCCTTTTGGGAACAAATGCATTTTTCATTTTCTAAAGTATAAGTACATTTTGAAAGATTACTACGTTAAGCATGTAACAATTTTGCCAGCTAAGCCAAATAAATAAACTTGATTTTTTTTTCTCCTTGAAGTTACTAAATTTTGTCAAGTTGATCTAGAATTGTGTCTAGAAATTATGTACAGGTAACCTCAGTTTGTCTAATGTTTTTATATTGTCAACTTTAAAAATACATTTATATGTTTAATTTTTAGGAAAAACATATTAAAAAAATGAGCCAAAAAGTCCCCCAAACCATAGTGATCTTTTAAAATGTGTTGGGGCTGGGGCACAATTCCAAGAGGGACTTGACCTAACAACTGCAATCAGTGTAACCTAATTCTTTGTACCCTCAATGAATTCTAAACAATAAAAATAAAATAAAATGTGTAACTATAAAAGGGTATATGTATGCACTCCACTAGAAAGATGCATCTGAAATTTTCGTTCTATAGTAATTATTTTTCTAATTGATTTTTTTAGTACTACATACTGGATAAAGAAATTAAAGCTGACACCAGTAAAGGGTTGGTATGTCGGTTGGGCTTGTCGCTTGGTTTTGGTTTTGAGGGCACATGAACCCTCTAACGGGCCGGGGGTAGGAAGCATCAGAGTTTCACAGCCCACTCCGTTGTCTGTATAGCATATGATTGGTACCCCAACTTCTCTCTTATGTCAAATTTTACTATATCATAAGTCATCCCTTTGAGTTACAAAGTTTTCTTTAAAATTAAATATCTCATGGGAAGGTGACTGTGTTTGTTTAATCAGGCTGCAGTAATAAAGTGGGACAGACTGGATGGATTAGAACCATCTAATCTTACTCTCTCTCAGTTCTGGGGGCTGGACATCTGAAGCCACTCTGAAGGCTTATTCCAGGCCTTTCTCCTGGCTTCTACCAGCCCCAGGTGTTCCTTAGCTTACGTGTCACCCCAGTCAGTGGCAGTTTTCTCCATGTGTGTCTTTACATCGTCTTCCCTCTGGGCCTGTCTGCGTCCAAATTTCCTCTTTCTATAGGGACATCAGTTGGATGAGAACCCATCATAACGACCCCATCTTAACTTGGCTAAATCTGCAAAGTCCCCATTTCCAAATAAGGTCACATCCTGACGTGCTGGGGCAGGGGGTTAAGACTTCAGCATATGTTTATGAACATAATTCTATCCATAATAGCAATATAATGCATAAACCTATTATTAATACTTTCCCTGTTGTAGGAATTCTTTTTATTTTCTTTAAAATATGTTGTGAATTGTTTTTTTAACTTAAAAATTGAAAATGACAACAAGTTATCACCTCACACTTGTTAGGATTAAAAAAATAAACAAGCTTGGCGCCTGTGGCTCAAGTGGCTAAGGCACCAGCTACATACACCTAAGGTGGTGGGCTCGAATCCAGCCTGGGCCCCGCCAAACAACAATGATGGATGCAACCAAAAAAAAAAAAAAATAGCCAGGCATTGTGGCGGGCGCCTATAGTCCTAGCTACTTGGGAGGTGGAGGCAGGAGACTCGCTTGAGCCCAGGAGTTGGAGGTTGCTGTGAGCTGTGATGCAACAGCACTCTACCCAGGGGGACAGCTTGAGGCTCTGTCTCAATAAATAAATAAATACATAAACAACAGAGGGCATAAAATATTGGCAAGAATGTGGGAAAATTAGAATCCTTGCACACTGGTGGGGGAAATGCAAAATGGTGTCGCTGCTGCCGGAAACAGTAGGGAGGCTCCTTCAAAAATTAAAAATAGAGCCAGCACATGATGCAGCCATCTCCCGTTTCTGGGGATTTATCCAAAGGAATTGCAATTCAGGATCCCAAGGGGATATTAGCATTTCTCCGTTTATCACAGTATTATTCACAATAGTTAAGATGTTATGAAACAACCTGCATGTCCATCAGCAGGTGAGCGGATAAAGGAAACGTGGCATGGTACGTGTGATCGGCTACTCTTCAATCTGAAAAGGAGGGAGATCCTGCAGCATGGGACCACGGGCAGGAATCTTTAGGGAATTATGTTAAGCAAAGTAAGCCAGTCGCAGAACGATTAATACTTCACAATTTCACTTATGTGGGGTCTCTAAAGTAGTCAAATTCATGACTCAAGGAGTGGAATGCTGGTGGCCACAAGGTGGGGGACATGGGAAGTTGGGAGGTGCTAATGAATAGATGGAAAGTTTCCGTTAAGTAGGAGGAGTAAGTCGCAGGGACCACTGTATGACCTTGTACCTTTAGTCAGCAACAATGTGTTCTGCACTTGAGGTTTGTTAAGAGGGTAGATCTCATGCTAAGTGTTCTCACCACAGTAAAATAAAAAATTTTTAAATGTAATTAAGGGCCATAGAAAATAGAAACACTTAAGCAATATGAAAGTGTGCAATTCAAAGCATGTCTTTTTTTTTTTCTTTAAATTTAAAGAGGTTTATTCTGAGCCAAATTTGAGGACTGTTTATCCCACTCTCGTCTACTAACTTCCTCACTAGAAATAATCATTTCAATAGTTTTTGGGCTAGTATTCTGTCTGAAACTTGCTGGAATCCTTCCTTTTTCATTTATAAAATGGAACTATTACCTTTCTCATAAGATAATATTTAGAATGAAATGAGTTAGTGAAGGTAAGAGATAAAGTACTTAGTACATGGTACTTGGTTTCTCAACTCAGATAGTTTTCTAGTGAAGCTGTTGAAACTTGGGCGGTGGGGCCCCTCGTTTGCATGTGAAGGGGTGGGCAGTGTGTTCAGTGGGCGTATGTGTTTGCAGATTCGCAGAAGTAAGTTTCTATCATTTGAATGTTTGTGTCCCTCCAAAATTCACGTTGAAAAGTAATTCCCAATGCAAGAGAATTAAGAGGTGGGCCTTTAGGTGTTGATTAGATGATGAGGGATCAGTCCTCAGAAATGGGATTGATCTCCTTATAAAGGGCTTGAGGGAGTCTGCTAGTTTCTTTTGCCCTTGTCCCCTTCCGCCATGCGAGGACACAACAACTAAGGGACATGTATGGAGCACAGAGAGAGCCCGCACTAGACACTATATTTGCCAGCTCTTTGAGCTTGAACTTCCCAGCCTCCAGACCTGTGAGAAATAATTTTTGTGATTTATAAATCTCCCAGGCTAAGGTTATTTTTTTGCAGCAGCTCAAATGTACCAAGATGTAAGTTCTCTTCACTGCGCCTGATTATGACCACTGTCTCTGTCCACTCTTGCTTCTCCTTTATCCAGTCTCCCTTGTGTTAGGAAGAGGTGTGAGATGTAGTGGCAGCAGGCTTTAAAAAAAAAAAATTCAGCTATAGGGAAAATATTAGCCTTAGGTTCTGTGGGACATATGTGGATGATTTTGCTGTATATGTTGTATGTACTTGCCAGAGGCCATGATCTGAAGGTCCAGGGCCAAGATCATATTCGTGAAAACGTGTCTGTCTTGTGGTGCCCAGAATGAATGTATGTGTTCCATGGAGGAGAGACTGGTTTTGAAATGCATGAGCCAGAAGCCAGTCTGTGGAAACACTTTGAATCATCAGATGTGCCCAAAGTGGAGGACTAGGTTCTTGTCTATCAAAAATGGAAATTTTCTTTTGTCAAGATTGTTTTTGAGAGTGTGGTGCAGTGGTTCCACCTGTAACCCTAGCACTCTGGGAGGCCAAGCCGGGTGGATTATAGGAGCTCAGGAATTCAAGCCCAGCCTAAGCAAAGTGAGACCCCACCTCTACTAAAAACTTGATGGGCATTGTAGCAGATGCCTGTATTCCTAGCTATTCAGGAGGCTGAGGCAAAAGGATTGCTTGAGCCCAAGAATCAAGGTTCCTGTGAGCTGATACCACAGCATTCTACCCAGGGGGACAAGAGTGAGACTCGGTGTCATTAAAAAAAAAAAAATTCTTTTTGATAATGCAGTGATACAGTTATAAATATACCACACATTTCTTCCTTTATATAGGAATTGTGTAACATAGACTTTATCAGAATCCCTCTTTGCAGGGAATCAGTCCGTAAACTGTACTGCAAAGAAACAGTGTACATCCATCTCTCAGTTAGAAAAGACACATTGTATCAACTCCATTGGAGGAAGGACTAAGTTATCTTTGTATCTGCTCTGGAAGATATTACCAAGTGGTTGCATGAGGAGGGGAATCAAAGAGTTTGTAGCCTAGGCTGTGACCTGTAGCTCAGTGTATAGGGCGCTGGCCACATGCACAGGGGCTGGTGGGTTCTAACCCAGCCCAGGCCTGCTAATGGACGACAACAAAATAGCTGGGTGTTGTGGCAGTGCCTTTAGTCCCAACTACCTGGGAGGCTGAGGCAAGAGAATTGCTTAAGCCCAAGAGTTTGAGGTTGCTGTGAGCTGTGACACTACAGCACCTTTCTGAGGATGATGTAGTAAGACCCTGTCTCAAAAAAATAAAAACACCTGAACATCTCTCTCTCTCTATTTCTAATATAGAAGTTTTTCAGGAAGTTGATAGAAACACACTGCTATTTCTTTAACCTGGATTTTGTGCTGTCAGCTTTTAAAATTTTTTGTAATTTGTTATATTTTAGTTTTTCTTTTTGAACAGATTTTCACCTTAATAGCTGGCTTTGGGTCTATAATTTCGCGTTTTCTTTCTTAATGTGCCTTCTAATTTGCATGTGCTTTAACCCCCGCTCAATCTAAGTGCGCCCAGTCAGCCTAAATGAACTGGTACAGTGGTGACCCCGCTTATGGCAGAGGACGGAGGGGAAGGGAGTTGGAGAAAGGGAGGTCATGGTGCGCAAGGAAGGAAGGAGCCCAGGATTAATTTTGCCCTTGTCGCAGGCCTCCCCAGGGCCGGCTGTGGTGGCTGGCGCCCCAGGCGTCATTTATCAATGCCCACTGATGTATACCTGCTGCTCTGGGCCAGGCGATGTGGGAGACTCAGGCAGAAACTAAAGATACGGGTCTTAGTTCCCCAAAAGGATTCACCAGCACACTGGGAAGACAAGCTAGCCCCGCTCTGCTGAAAACCCTCAGCACCTTAAACCCAAGCCCGACTCAAAGTGCGCGTGCTATCAGGGCTTGAAAAACAAAGGCGGGGTCAGCGTGGGGTGAAGGCTCACGGTGGCCTCTGTCCGCAATCCCAGCCGGGTCTGGTAACGAGCTCAGGCCCCCGGGCCCGCAGCGTCCTGCCCGGGATGCCGCCGCCGGAGGTGGACGGCGACAGAGCAGCTGTCCCAGTGACCCTCGCAGGCCAACAGCCGCCCCGCAGGCAGAAGAAATCTCACAGGCCAAGGGCCGCCAATTAGCTGAGCGAGGAACTGGAGCTTGAGGGGAGGCGGTGACAGCTCAAGTTGACCTTGGTTGGTCTCCGGCCAGGTTGCGTTGCTCTTCCAGTTAAGAGAATAAGCGGAGAGACTCGGCCTCTGCGGTGACTCCTTTGTGGTGCTCACGCCAGAGAACAGGATAACGGTGTGTCCCCCGAGGCTTTGATTCTGCATCATTGCCGTGTCAAGGTTGAGGTGTCTTTCATACACGCAACGTGTAATGAGTTATCTTAGAACGGGATTCCGCTACGTCTTTGTTCTTCAGGGCACCACTCTTTTACTGAAGTTCCTTCTATCTAATTTTAAAGGTCCACGTTCCTTGAATGTGTCCTGCTTTGCGGCCATCGCAGAAGGGCCATTCTTCTAGGGCAATGTAAATAATTAACGATCTCAACAACAACATTCCCTTTGGGGGGAGGAAGTTGTCTTTGTTGTGGGAGGGAATCTCTGGTTAGGTCTCTAGAGACAGGAGATGAGATTTGGGAGCAAGGTCAGAGCAAGCAAGGACAAGAACTTAGAGCAGTTTTATCACCTCGGGGCTGGGTGCTGGACGGCTGGCAGGCAGGACGGACGAGCAGGTAGAGGCTGCAGATGGAGGCTGCAGATGGAGGCCAGGGCATGTGCCCCAGAGTCAGGGGAGGACCCTCTAAATCCGAGGCCAGCAGAGGAGACCCTGGGAGCGGGCATGCCTAAGGCTCATTGAGAAAGCGTCTCCTCTTTTCTGACCTCTGAAAGACCTGCAGTCTCCACTAGCCACTGTGCTGTTCCATGGAATTTGAGCAGTGGGCTGTGTTGGACACCTGCTGTCCCCAGAGGAAGAAGGTCACAGCTGGACATCTTGAACCCTTCAGCCCCCTGGGGATCTGCTGAGGTCTTGGGGAGGGTGTGGAATGGGTATCCAGGCCGGATTAATCTAGAGATCTCAAGAGGCCGGAAGTTACAGCTGACTTCTGATTTATCAGGGTGTAAGGAATGACCGTAAGTTAGCCAAGCTGATTCCAGAACCACCCAAGCACATCTCTTTTTATAGCCAGGCTCATGCTTTTAAAATTCTTTTGGGGCCAGGCACAGTGGCTTACACCTGTAATCCCTACACTCTGGGAGGCCAAGGTGGGTGGATTGCTGAAGCTCGTGGGCTCAAGATCAGCCTGAGCAAGAGTGAGACTCCATCTCTACTAAACAACAACAACAAAAAATTCTAAGAACTAGGTAGCCATGATGGAGTGCACCTGTAGTCCCAGCTACTTGGGAGGGTGAGGTGAGAGGATCTCTTGAGCCCAAGAATTGAGGTTGCTGTGAGCTGTGCCAACAGGGCATTCTACCCAGGGTGACAGGGTGAGACTCTGTCTCAAAAACCAAAACTTTTTTTTATAAGATTAATTATAGGATTCACTTTATTTATGCCCTTGTGGTATAAGGGAAACATTCATTTTTTTTTCCTAGCCCAATCCTGTAGACATTGGGCATGTATGATAGAAATGTTTGTTAATGGTATTTTCATGAGTAAATTCTTTGTAATCTATATTTTGTTATAGTTAAGGTTGATAGTGTAGTAGGTAGAATATTTGATTTTTTTTTTTTGAGACAGAGTCTTACTCTTGTTCCAGGTAAGAGTGTCCTGGTGTCAGCCTAGCTTACAACAACCTCAGACTTCCGGGTTCAAGCAATCTTTCTGCGTCAGCCACCTAAACCCGGGCCTAAAAATGCCTACCACAGCTCCCAGCTAATTTTTCTATTTTTAGTAGAGATGAGGATTCTTACTCTTGATCAGTCCTGTACTCAAGTGAGCCTCCTGCCTCAGCCTCTGATAGTGCTAGGATTACATGTGTGAACCACCACACTGGGGGGCCTATTTTTTTTTTTTAACTGAGAAAGTTAATCTCAGAACCTTTGGCTATTGAGTCCACTTTTTCCAGGCTTGTGTGGACCCAGAACCTTAAAAATGGGAACTGTCCTCCCAGTCACTTCATTTATCTTTAAAATATGTTCTGCCTGCTTAAAGAGAAAATTTAGGGAGAGTAATAAAAAGAGAGTATTTAACTTCTTAATGCCTTGAGCACCTGCATCATGATTGCATTTGTTCATTAACTTCATAATGACTCTAGTTTTATCTTTGTTAGAACTCTGCCTTCTGCATTCTCTGTCTGAAAGCTGCACACACAGAGGCAGGCCTGGCAAGGTAGAAAGTGGGCGCCCGTGGCTTCTTCATTGAGGATGTTAATCATGCCCTGTGTTCGTGACTTCCCATCGCCCTTCCATTGGCTTCTGTCTAATAGCTGCAGAATATGCTTTAAGGGTGTTAATGAATAACAGAAATAGACTTCCACTTCTCAAAAAAGAACTTTGGTGTTTCTGGGACTAATTAAGGCATCTGAAGAAGTAACTGGGTCACTGCCTAGCAGTCTCTGTGGTGACGATTGGTTGAAGAGGGGAGAGGCTGATTAAGTTTCACCTTGGGACTTTTAATTATGTCTTGGTAACTGTATGCAAATGTATGCCCAGGGAACTAATATTTTCAATCTTTATTATAAAGATTTGAAAGTGGCTAATGATGTATTTTTACCTTCTTGATCTCCTTTTCGTGTTGGGAAATAGCATAGCGCTAGATGAGGTTGGAATGCCAATAACTTGGCAGTTCTTCATTAAATAGGTTACGTAAGTATAGCTCTGTTCATTGTAAGGGAATCCCCTGGATAAGGACGTGTATTCTTGCCATGGAGTTCTTAAAAATAGACTTTTAAAGTCAAGCTTTAGGCCACTGACACCAAAATAAAGTAAAACAGGGCCCCATCACATCACTAGTGAATTAGAAAGTGCAAAGAAAATCAGGTTAGAATTTGTATCCATTTTGGTCAAAACAACACATAGGTGCAAAGGACCTTTTAATGAAAGTGATACCAAAATTCTGAAAAGAGAGAATCGGGGCTTTTTCTTCATTTTCATTTTAATCGCGATCCTTTTCTGAATTTCTTTAATGTGATGTATGCATTTTTGTGGGTAATTTGGGACTAAGGTTTTTGGGGGTGTCTGGGGGCCATGGGGATTAGCACGCTTCTGGTGGAGGTAAGGAGGATAATCACTCGGTTTAGGTAGAACAGGAGGGGTTTGAAGAACAAGACAGGCATTGCAGTGACACGAATAATATCATTTTAAAACAATGTAATCCTTAATGATTAAAAAATACCTGTTTAAGGGAAACTGTGAGGTGAGGTAAGCTCCATGGGCGAGATGAGCGCCTGCCTCTTTCTCTGTGAGTCTGGGAGGCTACTTTGCAGCTCTGGGGCTGTCTTCTCATCTGCAGGGCACCAGCTTTGTTTACATAGAGATTACATTTTAAAAAGTGTTCATTCCTGCTTTGTACCCTGAAGGGGACTGCAATGACACCAGAGGATTTTGCTTAATGCTTGTGACAGATGACGCTCAAACTTCTTTACAAAATTTAGTCCTGACCCTGTTTTTAAGAGATCAGAACACACTTACCTCTTTGCAGATAGAGATTTTTTGTCTTAAAGACTATGCTGAGGGACAGAGAAAAAGCAAGAACTGGTTCTCTTCCTGCGTTTTCAAGGCTCCCGAGTGTGAACCGCCTCATCTCAGCCTGCTGTCTCCCCTCCTTGCTTGAAACCCTCCAGATTTCTTCCTTCTTTCCTTCCTTCTCTTCTCCCTTTCCTTTCTTTCCTCTTCTCCAATCTCCTGCCCTGGCCCCTTGAGTCTCGGGGAGCCTGGCAAGCGTGCCGCCCATCAGAAGGGAATAATTCCGGGAGTAATTCCTCCCTCCCTCCCCAGATCTCGGCAGAGCAGCCACCTGCCCCAGCTGGACGGTTTCTTTTTTGCTGTACATGGACTCAGCTTGTTCACTCTCAGCCCTCTGGCCTTGGAGAAGATAAACTTTTAAATAATGCAGACTACTGTTTAAGGTTTGCGAGGCTCTTAATCGGGCATTTCTACCTTTCTCTTTTTGCAATATGGTTTTCTTTTACTTACTTAAACACCCCCACACATACACCCCAAACAAACAATTAGGGCTTTCATGCCAGTCAGGTCGAGGCATGCTCTGGAGAGGCAAAGTCAAGACTTGTAACTGGGCATGGAGATGGAAATCCGGCCCCTCAACACCTACTGTGCTCTGGGGGAAGGGGGAGCAGCCGGTTTGAAGTATTTTAGGAAAGAAAAGTAACTGCCTCTTATTTAAGGGATTTTATTTGCAGTTTGTTTGGGGTTGAATGTTTCAATGTTTGTTATCTGTTTTTTCAGTTTACATTTTTCCCTTTAATAATAAAATCGTAGTGGGATCAAATGATGTATTTTTGGTTTGAGTCAGGGTCTTGTCTTGTTCTGTCACCCAGGCTAGAGTACAGTGGCATCATCATAGCTCACCCCAGCCTCCAGTTCCTGGGCTCAAGTGATCCTTCTGCTTGAGCCTCCTGAGTAGCTGTAAATATAGGCAGGCACCACTGAACCTGGCTAATTTTTCTTCTTATTTCTTTTAGAGATAAGGTCTTGCTACATTGCCCAGTCTGGTTTTGGACTCCTGGCCCAAGTGATCCTCCTGCCTTGGCCTCCCAAAGTCCTAGGATTATAGGTCAGAGCCACTGTGCCTTATTATTTCTTCCCTCCCCCTCCCTCTCTCTCCTTGCTTCCCCCTCTTCCTCTTTCTTTATGCTTTTGATTTACTTTGCTTTTGTTTTATTAGTTAAGAAGACATTTGGAGCCAGACTTTCTGAGACCGACTCCTGGCTCTACTGCTTGTTAGCTGTGTGACTTTGAGTAGGTAACTTAACCACTCTGTGCTTCAAAGTTTTCATCTATAAAACATGAGGATACTAATAGTACCTACTTCCCAGACATGTTGTGAGGACTCATTGAGTCATCATTTCTGAAGGGCTTAGAACAGGGCTTTGTATAGAGGAGTGTTGGTTTAAGACTGAGCAAAAAGAACATTAAGAAAATCTGTAAGTCTAATTCTTAATTTTAGAGATAATCCTTACCACTCTTTCTTCATATACATGCACATGGAATTTCTTTAAACATTTTTTTTAAACAAAACTTGAATCATACCATTTTGGGGCCTGGTTTTGTTTCTCATTTTACAACATATCATAAACATACTTCAACTCCATTACAATACTTCTTCGGCACAATATGTTATAGCTATATAGAATTTTCATTGTGTAACTCTACAAAAAATTACTTTATGAATTTTCTGTTGGGAAGGTGAGACGCTTTTCTTATGAAGTATTTCCTCACATGAATCATTACAAAGGAATAGTATTTTCCTCCTGTTATCACAGTATCCTCACACTGCTATTTGCATTGTGCAAGCAACACATCCCTGCCTCTTTTTTTTTTTTTTTAGACAGAGTCTGACTTTGTCTCCCTCAGTGAGTGCTGTAGAGCTTACAGCAACCTCAAACTCTTGGGCTCAAGTGACCCTCTTGCCTCAGCCGGCCGAGTAGCTGGAGGATAACACCCAGCTGTTTTTAGAGATGGGGTCTCCCTCTAGCTCAGGCTGGATTGGAACCGGTGAGCTCAGGCAATCCACCCACCTCAGCCTCCCAGAGGGCTGGGATTACAGGCGTGAGCCATTGTGCTGGGCCTTCATTCCCTGCCTCTTCCCACCCCTCTGGGCCTCCAGTGCCCTAAGGTACACTGTCTATTTCTGCTCTGGCTTCGCTTGAAAAATGCTGTTCTAACAGATTTTTTTGTTGTTGTTGTCAAACATCGCATATAAACAGCAAACACACCTATCCCTTCAAATTAAGATACAGAAGAATCAGAGTCCTCCTGACAGGTGTGTACGTCCAAATGCCTCCCTCTTGAGAACAGGAGACTGAAGAGTGGTAACCAGATTCATGTGGTAACAGACAACTAAGACATTCTCTACACTTTAAATGTATCCCTACTTTAAAACAATTTTCAATTTATTGATATTCGCGTTTTCTGAAATTCTCAGACTACATTGTGGCACATTTCAAGTTGTCAAAATAGCAAATTGTTATCAACCAAAATAACAGCAGAAACAGCCTGGGAGTGAATCTTTAAATAGGCAAAGAATCCAATGGATGGTGAAAGCTCACCCCCTAGTGGCTTCCCGCGAAATGGCTTCTTTGCATTTGGTCTTTTTTTGGTTTGGGTTTCCATGAGATAGGCTTGTATGGCTTATGACTCTAAGTTCATTTTTTTCTCCAAGCAAAAGCAGGCACTATTGGAGGGGTCCTACTGAATCATCATGTTAAATACTCTTGTATTTGGTTGATGGCAAAGACTTACACCTCGTTTATTTGCTAATGTTATCTTATTTTCATTCTCTGCTATGAGAAGTCACTTGGTGATAGGTTACTGAAGTAACTCTCAGTACTTGGAGGGGGATGGATTGTTTAGTGGCATCCTCTTCAGTTACATCAGCAAACGTTGCATTTTCAGTTATCACAAACAAAACTAATATGGACTTTTTCATCTCTACCATATTCTGATATGAACTCATTTTAATCAAGAACATCTTGGAATGAGTTTCCTAAAAAGCAGAGCCTGAGGCAAGCATTTGTGCTCTTAGTTTATTAGGAGTCCAACCCTAGGGAAGCAAGAGAGGGAAGGGTGGGGAGAGGCAGGGAAGGGGGGAGAATGGGCAGTGTCCAGGTGTAGTCTCAGTCAGATGGCCACGTGAACCTGGTGGTCCAGGATGAGGAAGGAAGAGAAACTGTCCCTGAGCACCACCTTCTTACTGGTGAGTGTTTTGCTCCATCAGCTTTGACTCCCTGCATTTCTTGGCTGGGTGTCATTGGTGATAAGATATCTCAAGTGTCTTGGGGAAGGGGGAGCCCTGGGCAGGGAGGAGAGGCATGCAGGCTGTTTATCCCTGATTCTGTTCATAGGAATCTGTAGAGGAACTAAAACAACAAACAAACCCAATATTGGCCGTGGATTTGATGCTGCTTTTCCTGACATAATTCTTCCTACTTGATTCTGTGCCCCTACAGTGGTGGTACCACCACACATGAGGTGGGATTCTTTTGGTTGCAGGAAACATAAACCTACTAAAGCAGAAAAAGGGGGCTGGGCGGTGGGGGGATCACAGTGAGGCTGAGGGTGGTGCAGGGTCTGAGGGGCAAGAACCAGGACTGGCAGGTCACCCAGATTGTTTATCTCTCCCCTTGGGGCATGTGCTTCATTCTTTTTTTTTTTTTTTTTTTGCAGTTTTTGGCCGGGGCTGGGTTTGAACCCATCACCTCTGGTATATGGGGCCGGTGCCCTACTCCTTTGAGCCACAGGCACCGCCCTGCTCCATTCCTGTGTACGTCTTTCTGACTGGGGGCGTCTGCTCCATTCCTGTGTACGTCTTTCTGATTGGGGGCGTCTGCTCCATTCCTGTGTATATCTTTCTGTTTGGTGGCGTCTGCTCCATTCTTGTGTATGTCTTTCTGAAGGCTCCCTTTGTTTGTGTCCAGAGCCTTTTTGTAGACAGAGGAAGCCAACCTAGGTTTCTCTGAGATTCACATGGACAGCCAGCAAAGAGACTGATTCTCTCTTAGGTCTAATTGTGAATTTCAGGACTGGAGACCTATTGGTCTAGTTTGGTCAGTGTTCTCCTCTGATCTGGTCAACTCTGTGGGGTGGGAGGGCCAGGCCACTTCTGGAATGACTCCCAGTGGCCTGGGGCAGCAGAGGGCAGGGTGAGGGGATGATGATGTACTCTGGGCTAACAAGCTGATGGACACACTATTTACCCCCCTGGGCTGCTGGGCTGCCAAGAGTGCAGGTAGGTTGGACTCCAATATTGCTGCCCCTGTGATTCTCCGCAGGACCATGTGTGCGCTGCTGCCTCCCACGGGAAACTGCTTCAAATTGTGTCCAACCTTTGCATTAGCAGCGACGCTCAGGACTCCTGCTCGTGGTCACTCCTTCAGTGTGGCTGTGGCCAGGCCAGGGCATGCTTTCACGGCTGGGGACTAAGTGACAAGTTATTTAAACACCCTCATGACATCTGCTGTAATGCCATGGGGGGGAAGGAGAGGAGGGCTGATGAAACCAAAATGTCCATTTGCAAAAAATCTGAGAGGGGCAGATGCCTCAGTGAAAGCCCCGGTGGCCTGTCCTCGTCTACTGTTTGCGTCATTTGCGGACAGGGTTAGGGAGGTGGCTGCAGCAGGGCTTCTCACGGGCATCCTCTCATTGGTTAGGCCGCGGTGTGAGCTCCTTGTCCTGCTTGTTCATGTCAAGTTCTGCCCAAAGGAAGGAATTCCTGACTTCGGGGCTCTCCTGAACAGTTCCTGTTGAGACAGGGGTCAGGTGCTGTACAATTTTCCAGGAGTATTAATTTTCTTTGGTTGTTGTAACAAATTACCAAAGATTGGTGCTTAACATAACACGAGTTTATCTAATGCAAAATTATCTCACAGTGCTATAGGTTAGAAGTCGGACGTGGGTCTCACCTGGCTAAAATCAAGGCATTGCAAGGCCACGCTCCTTGCTGGAGAGGCTGTTCCTTGGCTTTCCCAGAGTCTAGAGGCCCCTGCGCCCGCTGGCTCAGGACTCCTTCCAAGCCAGCAGCAGGGCACCGCTGGGATCCTGTGTCTTATCCTGTGTCTTTCTCTGATCCCTCCTGCCTCTTGTGATTATACTGAGCTCTCCTGGATAATGCAGGGTAATCTCTCCATTTTAAAATCAGCTGATAAGCAAATTTAATTCCACCTGCGGCCTTTATTCCCCTTTGCCACGTGATGTAACGTTTCTGGGGTTCTGGGATTGAGACATGGGCCCCTACTCTGCCTATTTTGTGTGCAACGGGTGTTTTCTGTTGGTGCCAGTGCTTGGGTCTGAATATTGTCTAAGCAACAAGCAAGAGGCCGGCATGGAGTGGTTCTGTGTTACAACCGCTGATCGCCTTGTGCGTGCCATTTTTGAGGAGTCTCTTTGCTTTCATTTAGGGAGGAAATGGTGGCTGGTGGTTGGTCAAACCTCCATCGGTTTCCTGCGGACAGTCTGGGGACTTCGCTCACTTCTACAACTCAAAGGTTCTCCAAGTGCAGTCCAGGACCCCAGGGAGCATCAGGTCCTTCCAGGGTTCTTTGAGGTCAAAACTACGTTCACATGTATTTTATGTTGGCTGTGGAGCTGTTTTCCAGTGACTGAGTGAGTGAGTTGATGGCTGAAGGAATCAGTCTGGTCTTTGCTTTCAATGATTCTCAGTTGTAATTTCCACACAGTAACTTCCATACAAGTGTTTGGAGTCCTTGATAATCTTTCATAATGTAAGGGGTACCTGAGATCTAAAAGTTTGAGAACCACTGTTACCGACTTGGGCCTCCAGTTTCAGATGGGAACCAGCAGGTGGGAGTGTTGCCTGGAGGCTGCACCTGCCTGAAAGCTCAGGTGAAGAGGAATGAACTCCATCCTGGAAGGTGTCCACAATCCCTGCCTTCAGAGTAGAGGCGTGCTAGGCACTGTGTTCCCGCTGCTAGTGGGTGGGGCTGGGAATTGCATCTGTATCCACTAGGAGTCAGAAAACAATCTAGATTCTCAGGCCTTTTATACATGGTTCTGACTCAATGGGTTTTTAGTAGGCTTGAGAATCTGTGTTTTTATTAAGTGTCCCAGGTAGTTGAAATGCCTGCCAGGTCTAGGAATGACTGTCTAATCTACTGGCCTTTTTGGAAAATCAGGAGAAGAAAGTTGTGGGGGTATTATGAGTTCACTGAGAACTGTAAGAGGTTCCAAGGGCTGTGCTCACTAGAAGTCCTTGCCTCCTCCAGTGGCAAAGGACCTGCTAATTTTTCTGTGCCTCTTGCCAAAAGACATATGCAATTATTACTCCTGTCCATCATGCAGAACTGCTCATCCATGTCTGCCTGTTTATACAGATGGCAAAAGTCTGAGGAGGATGGGGCGGGAGAGGTGGAGAGAGGAAGATAGAGGCCAGTAACTTGGGAGTGATGGGCTAACAGTAATTTCCCCTAGAGACTCCAAACTGGGCAGGTGGTAAGATGCTCAGAGTGCAGCGGGCACAGCACAGAGTATAAAGCATAAAAAGAAGGTGCTCTGGCCCTTCTTTGTGATTGGCTATTATGCAGAATATTATTTGCAGGGCTGGTAGAACTGTCTAAGCTGATTTGTCTATAGCTGATTGGTTTAATTTCACTGACTCATGCTAATGAGAATGTAGAGCTTCCATCTTGTGTTTCTGTTTGGTAGAGTTAGCATTTCTCTCTCTTACGGGACTTATGTTTTTGCTGCATGGTTACGGGGTTTGGCCTTGAGGTATATCTAAATCATGGCCTCTATTTTCCTTTTTTGGTTGACATTCTTTTCCCCTCCTTGACTTGGAAGGATTTGAGAGATCAAGACAATGTCAGACTGGTGGAGATCAAAATATCCAAAATATTTATCTATTTTTACAGATAAAGCTGATTAGAAGCCACCCATACTCCCCCACCAGTTGGAGGTAGGGAGCCTCCCTCTCAGGGCTGCCCCTGGGAACAGGGATGGGAATGGAAGACGGGGAGAGCCTGCCCTTTCCACTTCTTCTTGCAGTCTCGAGAGAGGCAGAGGCAGAAGAGCACAGGCACGCGAGTTGACCTGTCCCGTGTTGTTCAAGGATCAACTGAACACAGTCCTGGGTAGTTTAATGGCGGAGCTGGGTTCTGGGAAATGCATCATTAGCTGACTTCGCCATTGTGTGAACATCGCAGAGTGCACTTAACACAAACCCGGCTGGTGTAGCCTTTGCTCCATGGTGTAGCCTTCCGCTCCCGGGCTACAAGCCTGTGCAGCATGGTACTGTCCTGAAGATTGTCGGCGATTGTAACCCAGTGGTGTTGGTGTCTAGACATGTCTGAAAGTAGAAATGTACAGTGAAATGATGTTACAGTCTATGACACCACTGTCGTTTGTGTGGTTTATCATGAACTGAAATTTTGCTATGGTCACGTGACTGTCCACACACACACACACACACACACACACACACATACATGCACACACACATGCACACACATGTGCGTGCATACACAGAGCCTAGGGACCTAGGGAAGAGTGGATATGGCAGACAAAGTCCAAAGATAGTCCAGAGGTGGCATTTCTTCTTCCTTGCTGGACTCCCATCTTTGTTCTATTAAGCTGACTAGATAAGGCCCAGGCACATTCTGGAGGGTGCTCTGTAGCACTCATACACTCAGAGGCTACTGATTTAAATGTTACCTCATTTAAAGAATGCCTTCCCAGCAACATCCAGGCAAGTGTTTGGTCAAATATCTGGGTACTATGCCTAGCAACACCTGAAATTAACCACTGTACTGGTGCTAAAGGGTGCTGGGCTCTGATTCCGGGCCTCTCTCTTGGTCCTAAAGACCCAGCTGCAGGCCTGGAGTTAGCAGGTTGAAGGCATGGTGTGTCTTTGCATGAAATTGCTCGACATCCTTCTCTCATTATAATGGGGTAACACTTGGCTGCACCAGCTGCGCCCCTTAGTCCTCACAGAGTCTCCGTTGGGCCTGCTGTGTGCACTCCTGTTCCACACAGGAGTGGAGGAGTCAGGCCTGAGCCACGGTTTACCCTGAGATGTTTTCAGGGGGAGTCACCTTTCCACTCTTCCTTCCCCAGGGCTCTTGTGTGACACTCTTCTCCAGTGGCCAAAGTAAGATAGAGATGAGAACCCACCACGACCCATATGTAGTGCAACTCTTAGGAAGTGAGTTGTAGTGCCCCTCCCCCAGGGCTTCCTCAGCTCACCTCATATGTCCAGATGTGTCCAGGTTGAATCTCATTGGCCTGGCCTGGGACCCAGGTATAGATGGGAGAGCTGGAACAATTCTCTCCACCCTGAAAGGAGAATTCAGAGCTGCCCATCTGGCAACGAATCAGGTGAGCAAGGAGCAAGATGTAGCCAGAGCCAAGAAAGGAGAAGAGGAGGAGAGTGTCAGGGGGAGAGAGAAAAGTCTGGAAGGTGGGTTCAGGAGAAAGCCCGGAGCACCCTGGGGCATGAGAGAAGGAGGGACAGGGAACTGTGGACTTCCCAGGCTCCAGAACTGTGAGAAATAAATTTCTGTTGTTTATAAGCCACCCAGGCTGTGGAAATTTGCGGCAGGGGGCTGAACTGAGGGGCTGAGGAGGTGCTCATCCCTGGAAACACTGCTGGGGAGGTGGTGTGTGTCCCCGTCCTTCACCTGGCTTCTCCATTGCAGTAACCGAGACCGGGGAGATGCCCACGGCCAGCCACGACTTCACTGCATGAACAAGGGGACGCGGAGAAGTTACTGTTCCCCAATGGTGCTAGAGATATTGATCTTTACCTTACCTAATGATTCCTGGGGTTTCCCCTAATGAGCCGCTGTCTCAAGACTGTTAAATATGGAAGACACTTTATAACCAAACATTTCCAAATTCCTGGCATGGCCCTCCTTAGCCAGAGAATTGCTTGGTGAGTAGCCCCACCTTGTGGAGAAGGCTAACAACATTTTCATGACATGCTCTTGAGACAAAATAAATGTGAACTTTATTAATTTTACACTTTAGAAAATACTTTGAAGTTTTATATAATCAGACCAAAACATTTTATGTGAATTTATCAATGCCATTTTTTATAGGTGATGAAGTCTCTTCAGCAGGTGGCCTGGACTCTGTAATTGCTCTAATGCGGTAGCTCCCCTGATCCCTGGGATGGTGTTCCAAGACCCCCAGGGGATGCCTGAAACTGCAGGACTAGGATCAAACCCTATGGATGCTATGTTTCCCCTCATACAGTAATAGCCCTTAATTTATAAATAAATCACAATAAGAGATTAAAATAACTAATAATAAAATGTGACAATTATAATACTTTATAACACTTTAATAATTGTAAAGTTATGTGAACGTGGTTGCTCTTTCTTTCTCAAAATTTCTTATTATCCTGTATTCACCCTGCTTTTGACGATGTGAGATGAGATCCCAGAGGGCTACTGAGGGACCATGGGTGGGTGGTGGGTGCCGAGGGATGATTCGCCTCCCGGAGGGACAGAGGGACTTCTGGAGATTCATCACACTACTCTGAACGGTGTGCAATTTAAAACTTACGAGTTGTTGATTTTTGAAATTTTTCCATTTAATATTTTTGGATCTTGGTTGACTGTGGGTAACAAACTGTGAAAAGCAAAACTGAGGATAAGGGGGAGCTTCTGTATCTTAAAGGAAAAAGCCATATGGCTTACCCTTCATTTCTTGCGCAAAGAATTATTTTCAAATTCTAATGTATTTATAGTAGTTTTAAGCAAATCTAGGACAAAGTGTGCTTGTGATTATCTGGGACTTGACTAAGGAATCCTACAGCCCTGATGAGGTAGTAAACCCCGAGGGGCAGAGAGCACATTAACAGACCCCAGCCCCAGAGGGTTTTGTGTTACAGAGTTGGAATTGCTTCTGTTCTTCCTGCAGTTAAACAAGGTCGTGAAATGCAATAGATTGGTGAATTTTCTTTCTCCAGGTGTGATAAATGTGGAGGAAGGGGCTGAAGTTGGGTGTGAAAGGTGTAAGTGGAGGTGCCTGGAGCTGAGACTGGAGCAGAGATGTTCAGGCCGGGTTTATTGAAAGGGGACGGTGACCTGCCTGGGCAGTGCAGAGGTGGCAGCTGTAGGGAGAGACCCTTTTATACGGGACTGTAAGGGTGGGCAGATTCCACAGCTTGCCTGGAATGTTAGGGTCCTCTGGCCTGAACTTCCAGGGGTGGGGCTATCTAGGTCCTTTGTGTCCCTGTCTTGGGAGGAGGAGTTTGTGTGTGGCTGCTGTAGGCCTAACCAACAGGATGTAGGTTTATCCCTGAGGATCTTAAACCATCTCTCTCCCTTCAAATAGGCCAAAGACCATGAACAGAAGGCTCTGAGTTTTTGTCCTGTCCCCAACATTTGCGGGAAGTGAGCGAACCTGTTTCCTAATCTGTCTTAAGAGGAAGTTTGTAAAGATGATCTTGTGGGAATCCACTTTTCAGGTTCTAAGAATGCGGGCAAGCCAGAGGCATTGCGTGATGAGAGGAGCTTCCCAATACCCCACAGGTGTGTGTGGAGAGGAAGGCGGTGTTGGGTGTGGGACTGTCACAAAATAAGAAGCTTATATATAAGTATCTGCCCCTGTCCTTAACACAGAACTGCTAAAACCCTTGTAATTTCCTGAGGGCTACGATGCTGGGAGCACCTTTTGTTAGAATATTTGGTCTTAGATCCCAGTTCCTAATGCAAGAGTTTCCAAGACCCTTAGAGACCCTGGAATGATAAGAGCATCTTTTGTGTGCTAATGAGATGACTAGTGCCTGGGGCTCCTCTCCAGAAACTAACCACAGCATTAGAGGGTTGGAACCTTAGGCCCCACCTCAAACCTCCTGGGGGAGGAGAGGGGCTAAAGGTTGAGTTGAAGGTTGAGACGGGCCTGTGCTTGGGGCCTTTCCAGACCTTGCCCTGTGCACCCCTTCCTCTGTAACCCCTATTGTATCATTTATAATAAATTGGTAATAGAAAGTAAAGTGTTTCCCTGAGTTCTATGAATTTTTCTAGCAATTTATTTAACCTGGGGAATGGGTCATGGGAAGTTGTGATTCGTAGCTGAGTTGGGTAGAAGTGTGGGCAATCTGGAGACCTAACACTTGTGATTGGCACCTGAAGTAGGGACTGAGCCCCTAATTTGTTGGAACTGTGCTAACTCTGGGGGCCCATGTGAGGAATGAAGTAAATTGTAGGACATCCAGCTGGCGGCCACAGAGAATTGGAGACCTGCTTGATGTGGAAAACTTAACACGTGGTGGCAGAAGTGTTGTGAGTAGAGGGACAGATTTTCTTTTGGACACTCATTCTGGAAATCCAAGTTTGTGAAGGTTCTGAAAATATGGAGTTCATGATGGAAATTTAAGGTAGCTTGGTCTCATGGGGCTTCTACAGGGCCCAGTTGCAATCTAGGAGCTGTTTTGAAAAGAGAAGAGCTGTTTCCAAAGTGGGCAAGGAGCCCCCGCTATCTTTCCTCCCGGGGCTCCGTGGGGCAGCCCATCTCTCCAGATGCTTGAAGCTGGGTCAGAGGGGAAGAGAGGCCCGCACCAGCTGGAACCCTGGCTTGCTCTGGGCTCTGCTCACAGCTTAACTTTGAGAATGTCAGGAGCAGGACACACAAATATGGTGCACTTTGCCTCCCAAATCCAAAGAAGCTCTAAAGAGTGGTGCCTTGTGGTGGAGAAGACATCATTTCTGGAACAGCACCTGTAATCAGAGCCAATCCCGAATTAAGGTTATTTCACGTCATTCAGTGCCTCTTGACCAACAGCACTTTTATCCCCTAGGGGACGTTTCGTAACCGTCACAACTGGGGAGGGTGTGCTGCTTGCACATAGCTGTTAGAGGCTGGAGATGCTGGGTGAGCATGGCCCAGGGCAGCAGTCATGCGGCCAAAATGCCAACAGTGTTGAGACTGAGGAGCCCTGTTCTGAGGTGGTTTCTTTTGAGACGGGTTCAGGTGCAACAGGGGAGCAAAAATGATTTTGTGGTAGGGATTATCACCCTGGCACTGTCACATTTTTGATGGTGGCACTGATTTCGCTTTTCTTAGGGAGAGGGTGTTCTAGGAGAATTCGTACCTGGAATAATAGAAGATTCTGCCCCTTGCCAAAGGTATCTCTTCTGAGTGTTCATGTAGGCATTGCGGAAGTGGGCACAGGCTGAATTCTTATATACACAGGGTTACTGTGGGATAGATTTGGGGCCAAACACCATTTATCACTAACCCCATGCTCCCGCAATTGCCACAGTATGCCTTGACTGTGAGTCCTGGTGGCTGAGGGGGACTGGATGTGTGACTGCCTTCAGACCTAGGCCAGCCAGGGGGCCAAGCCCAGAGTCTACATTCCCTGGGAGCTGCTTCCTAAAGTTTGCTTCTAGCATCTTCTTGGTTATTGTTCTCAGTTAGAAATGTCAATGTCCACTTCAGCTGGTTCCAGCTCCAAGGAATTTTTAAAGCATCCAGCTATCTCACCTAATCATCGAGAGTTCCGAATATAACAAATGGCAGACGAGCTTCAAACCACACTGCAGAACTGGGCCAAGGGAGGCGCGGCCTCTGTGTTAGTGAATTGCTGTCCTGGGCTCTGCATCCAGGATCACACCATCTCCACCGTGATTTGCACTGGTTTACGGGCCGTCTCACATTCTCTCCTCAGAACCTAGTCCTCACTCAAAATCTTATCTAAGTTCACCCGATTGGGGGAACACAGTTAGAATACCTGGTACGTGGGGCCCTAACTGCAAGATGGCTACAAAGGAGTCTAGGAAATGTTGATTTTAGCTAAAAGTTACTATAACACAAAGAAAAATACTAGAAATGGATTAGAATGGATATGTAAAGAACCGATCCTCAAAGTCCAGTGTGCAAAAAATACTTTTATATTAGGGTAAAATTCAGCAGTAGGTACTGTTACAGCCGTGCTAATTGTGGAAAGTTGGATACTTCCATTCCATATGGTAAGTAAACCCGGCCTCAGGAGTTTTCAGTTGCCCTGGCCATTGCTATCCTCTCAATGTCTCCATCATCCAGCCGTGTGAGAGCTGGATTAGGCCTGGCGCAGAGCTACAGGCTGGCATAGGTTGTGTTTGCTGGTGTCCAGATTCATCACTGCCCCTGGTTCTCCCTCCTGAATGCCGGTTCCTGCATTTTGGTTCCTCTCCCTCCCAGAGGGCTCCGGAGGGCCTTTGGTGCCCCATCAATATTCCCCAGCTCCTGGGGTGCCCTGGGGCAGCATGCCATTGGGCTGTCCAGGTCCTTACTAGTCTTCCATGCCTTCTGGGCCGTCTCCCTGTCTTCTCCCGGCCAGCTCAGAGTGGTGGGGAGATGGTGGTGGTGGTGCTGGCATCTTTATGTGCCAATGTCTGAAGCCCATTTGGGCCTGTGCAGCTGTGCCTGTCTGCTCGTGTGGACTCTGTGGTGTCCTTAAGTTGTTGGTTATAACAAAGCTGGGGAAGAGGGTGAGTAGCAGTGGGGCCACCTGGGCACCAATTCAGCATGCCAACATCTGGGCATGAAGGGGGCTCTGGAGGTGGAAGGGGAGCACAGACAGACTTGTGGGTGCGAAATCTCCCTTTCACCATCCCTGTTGAAGTTCACCTCTATTTAATGGAACAAGGACTTTAAAACCCATCAAATGCCCTTCTACCATAGGTGTTAACGAATACATGTTGTCATCCTAAGTAACAAGCAAAAGGAGTCTTTCTAAAAGAAGATAAGGTTTATTCAGGAATAGACACATCTTGCAATGGGACCATGGGTGCTGAAGCAAACTATGTGTATACCCAGGGAGGTGAAGGAAGACCGAGTTTTTGAAAGGAAAAGTGAGGAGATTAAAGAATTGTTTAGAGATAATTATCCTTGGCTACAAAAATCAATAACGAGGGTAGTGTCATTTCAAGGTTGGACAGGCAGTCGCTGGGCAAATGTCCTTGCAGAGGTGATGTTTGTATAAGGTTGACGTGGCTTTTGTGCAGGGACCCTCCTTTTCACAGTCTTTTGTCATCGTTCTTGTGATCAGGTATTTGTGCCTGAAACCCTTCCCTTCCCGGACTTCCCTGGCTCTCTTTGTTGGGTTTTTAAGATGTGCAACTCCATTTCGATTCTGGCAGCTTTTACATTTACCTCTTTTGATTAAGATCATTCTCTTCAGAACATCACTGATCGATCATTCTGTAGTTAGGTTCTGACTGTCCCTTGGCACTGGAATGAACCTGTTTTGTTGTACTGTGTGTGGATCTTAACTTTCCATCTTGCTTCTGTGCCCCTGCGGGTTCAAGTGACCATGACCATCGTCCTCCAAAGTTAATCGACCAGGAACAAAGAAGTTTATGCTTCTGTGGGCCCTCCCCGATGTCCAGACATCTGCAGATGCTGGTGTCTCTTCACCCCCCTCTCTGTCCTCCCTTTCCTTGTGACAACTAAACTTCATACTAACTTAAGATGGTTCTTTAGGACGTTACTCTGCCATCTCTGCTGACTTTCTTATGACAGGTTAATATGAGTGCACAAAAGATTAGGTTACATTGTGTGCATTTGCTAGGTAAGATCCCTGTTGTAGTTGAGTCCCTCCCAGGAGGTGTGCCCTATACCCTCTGCTGACTTGGGAGATAAGAGTTGCTTGGTTTGCCCAGCACTTTGTCTCAGCATATTGGCTGTCCTGTTGGGTTCGGTTATAGTGTCAGGAGTAAAACAGACATTTCCTTATTTCAACAAATGATGATATAGAACCGGCCAAGTGTGTTGGCTCACACCTGGAATCCTAACACTCAGGGAAGCTGAGGCGGGTGGATTGCTTGAGCTCAGGAGTTCAAGACCAGCCTGAGCAAGAGCAAGATCCTGTTTCTACTAAAAATAGAAAAAAGCTAGCTGGGCATGTGGCTGGTGCTGAGGGTGAGGCTGAGGCAGGAGGATTGCTTAAACCTAGGAGTTGAGGTTGTTGTGAACTATGACACCACAGTGTTCTAGCCAGGGTGACAGAGTGAGATTCTGTTTCAAAAAAAAAAGATAATCTAGGACAGTTTTATCACCTATCATATCATGACTGGGTTGAATTAAAGCGTAAAGTGAACAAGTTATATTAGGGATGTTGCCAAAGTTATCCCCTAGATGGACTAAGGGATCCCTAGGTCAGGTTCTGGTAAGTTACCAGCCAAAGGTACTGATTGTGAGATTTCAATGACACCATTATCTTTCCTACTGAAAAAAGTAGCATTAAGGGAAGGGGGATCAGAGTCTCATTCTGATATGGAGTCTTGTTCTGACGTCTCAGGAGAAGCTGCCCACAGTGTGAGGTCATCAACTTCTCGTCCTCAGTTGCAGTGTGAATGAAACTGGCTACGGCCTTGAGCGGTTTGCTAAACTCTCGGTGTGGCCTCATGTATCAGCCGTGAGACTTGTCCCTTATCATCCATCCTTTCAGCTTAGAGGGCTTCAGGAACAGAGCAGTTTCCATTTTTAATAATTCCATGAAAGAAAGTGGGATTGAAGGAATTTAGAATTCAGAATCTGGTCTAGTCTGTAGGTACATAATAAGGACTCAAAAGCAATGCCATAGACTAGTACCTAGTAGGCCACACAGCTTTGTTTTGTTTTGTTTTTTTCCTAGTGGCTTTATTTTGACATACAGGACCACAGACACAAGGGGTGGGCAGTGCTAGATCTGCAGAAAGGGGAAGGCTCGGCCCAAGCACCCCCCCCCCCCCAACAAGGTCCTAAGAAAACAACCATGACTGGAGCCACGTGGGTGTCTGGGAACAGCCGGAGTGGTGTGGACAGAAAGGAGCGACAGAGAGAGGATCCCAGGACAGGAGGTCTTCGAGTTCCCAGAGAAGGAAAAGAACCAGTCCTTCCCAGGGTTCTCCACTGTTTCCTCATTAAAAATATTTAAATCGGCACATGCATAACCAAATTGCACAGCTTTTAAAGTGTAAAGCAATCTGCATCTAGGAACAAGCCTGCTGCCAGGAATGAACGCATGTGCCGTGGCTACTGAACTACTCAGGCATCTCCCAACCCCAATCCCTTGGTAATCCCCATGCCCATTGCACAGGCCCAGAGAGGTGGAAGGGATAGGGTCCCTGGGAAGTTGGTGCCCTGATCTTCCTCTTTAAGCATCATCTGTCAGCTCCACCCCAATTTGAGGTATATAAAAACTTTTCTTAAGAAATGTAAACTTTTTCTTTCTCTGTTGATCACTTGGGAATCTCAAATTCAAACAACATCCTGAACTGGAAGCCAGAATGACTTTACATTTTATGATAGCTGTCAGATTCCTGTGCCTGCTGGGAAGTGACAGTTTTACTCCCTGTAAGACTGAGAACTCCTCAGCCAGGCATTGTATGCACGTTCTCAAATAGAGTATTCTAGTTAAAGCCTTGGTAATACAACCAATGTTTCCACTTGTATCCTTGTTATAAGGATAGAGAAAATTCTTATTGATTATGCAACTGTGTTGCCATACGACAGTTTCTGAATTTTGGAAAGAACAAGAAGGGAGAAAAAGCAAATGCTTCCACCTTTGTTCACAAAAGTTTAATTTTCCACTGCGGTGCTCAGCCCCAGGTCTGTGGCCTGTTCGGAAGGCCTGCTGCACAGCAGGAGGTGAGCCAGCAAGGGAGGCTTCCTCTGCATTTACAGCTGCATCCCAAGGTCACATCCTGATTGGGCTCCCTCTCCTGTCAGATCTGTGTGGCGTTAAATTCTCATGGGAACTACCATAAGTTGCGTGCGAGGGATCTAGGTTGTGTGCAGAACCTAATTGCCGGGTGAGCTGAGGTGGAGCGGAGGCAGTGACGTGAGCACTGGGGAGCAGGTGCAAGTACAGATTATCACTGGGGAGGAGGTCTGACTGCACAGACCAGGATAAAGCA
>CAUYQV010022377.1:0-89358 GCA_963574575.1 Galagoides demidoff
GGGCGCCTGTGGTCCCAGCTACTTGGGAGGTGGAGGCAGGAGACTTGCTTGAGCCCAGGAGTTGGAGGTTGCTATGAGCTGTGATGCCACAGCACTCTACCCAGGGGGATAGCTTGAGGCTCCGTCTCAAAAAAAAAAAAAGAATTACACCTTTGTAATTCTAAATACAGAGAGAATTCTGTGTATAAAACTCCAAGCTGGAGTTTTCTGACTGAAATTTGAAGGTGTCTTTCACATAAAGTATTACTTAAGGTGGGAAAGATTTTTTTAAATGAGGAGTATCAGCTGATGGCTAGTAAGTTATAATAAGCTTATATAGCAACTGAATGTACTTAGGTAGAATACTGACGTGGTTCTTCCTTCGAGAACTGTTATCATTATTCTTCCTTCCTTGGTAGTAGACTTCATTGTATAAGCTTTTAGTGATCCTATCTTTTTTGATAGGTTCTATCAGTTTTTGCCTACTCAGGATGTAAGACATCCTGGGTTAGGTTTCCCAGCTTCTTCTGGAACTCTTTTAAAGGTTGAAAGTCATTTTTCCAAACCTGTCGAGCTTCCTGATTACGTTTCTGTCTGTTTTTTGCAGTATGATATTTTAGACCTGACCAAATGCCTAAATTGTATTCAAAGAAAATAATTTAATAACTTGGGAAGATCTACTCTATGAAATCTCTCCAGGTTCTTTCTCAAATAGAATTAATGTTAATTGGGATTGATGTATTTTAAGAGTGAACCTAGTTATATCTTTTCTCTTGATTTAATTTAAGTTTAGTGTTTATTTTATTAGTATAAAATCAAAGGGCCATTTTCCTTGCATGAATTTTTTCCCTCACTCCTATGTTTCAGAGATAAGCACTAAGTTCTGTGTTCATACAACCTTCTTTGCTATCTTTACAAACACATTTAAATGTAAAAATAGATTCTAATATGTGTGTTTTTTCTTGGACACATCACAGTTTATTTAATTACTGTATCATTAATGGATTCTTTTCATTTTTTATTTTTACAGAGAATCCTCAAATTCTTATATAGCCTTCTTACAAATTACAATTCTTACAAAGCCTTATATACATCAATACATACCCTTTTATCTATATCTGTTATATAGATTCATATAAATAATATTGCTGAGTAATGGGGTATGCACATTTAAAATCATACTAGATTCTTTCAAATTACTTTCTCATATAGGTTTACCAATTGGTAGCATTGCCAAAAATAGCTCTATATTTCATTTTTCATTTATTGAACATTTACCATGTGCCAGGTACATATGGTATAGACTTTCTTAGAGCTCAGTGTTTAGTGGAAGAGTCTGGCATTTAACTAATACTCATAATAAACTATATATCTGTAGTTGTAATAAGTTATATAAAGGAGAAGTATAGGTTATACTTGGTACTTAAAACACGACAAATGAAATAAGACTGAGAATTTCTGATGGCTGTGGAAGGATTTTAAGCAATGGTGCTGTTTGACCATTTATTACTTCAGCTTAATGATTGAGCTACAGTTTCCTCATTTATAAAATTGGGTTTATTATAATACTTGTCTTAAAGTGTTATTGTGAAGGTTGAGAAATATATATTTATATATTTACTTATTTTTAAATATATGTACAAATATATGCATATTTATCTATACATCTACCTATTTGTCTATGTTTATCTGAATATATGATGTCCATTGGGTATTCAGATTTTCTTTATTCAAACCTCTAATCACCAGTCTTCTTTCCTCTTTGAATCATATAAATCTACTCTTCCTTACTCTTCACAGATGACATATCTTAAAGTTTACAGGTAAATAGAGATCATCAGACAAGAATGCCCCATCATCTTCCCATGGCCAGACCTGTCACACCAAATTGCATTTGCTACTCTTCTCTCCTATTATCATATTCTTGTTAGATAGAAGGGATTGTTGTATGTCCCACTCCTTGGGTTTCCTATCTTTTCTCTGCACATATTCTCAGAAAATTTAAACCTTACCGTATTAGATTCCCGGTCCTGTATCCATAACCATTATGCACTCCCAGGTCCCTTCCACCATCATTTAAAGATGCCCAGGTCACTGTTCCCTTAAACATGTTCACATCCACACACACACACATATGTGATTTGTTCATTCAAGGAGCTTAACTTCTAGTGGAGAAGACAGATCAATGAGATGATAAGCAAGTAGAGTTGGCATGCCTGGTATTGATGATTGCAGTGGAGAAATGCAAAGAAAGGTAGTAAGGGGTGTGGAGAAGAGGTGTTGCTATTTTAAGATGATCTGAGAAGGCCCTCCTCAGTCTTACCACCCTCACCTCTGCCTGCCTTTTCCTTCAGGTACTGCCTAGTTCCTTTTCTTTCACCAACACTTACTCTTGATGCAGAACAGCTCTTAAATGACCTCTGTTGTGAAATCTCATGGATGTACTTCCCCCTGTCATTACTCTGCTGGACCTCTCTCTCAGCAGTGATTTAGCTCTGCTTTTCATATCCTTCTGAAAGTAGTCCTCCACTGGCTTACCGAGTCCCAGAGTCCCTTGGTTTGCTCTGCACCTCTCTGGAGATCATTGTTCTTTCCTTTTGCCCTTAAAGATGTAATAATGGGGTTTTAAGTTTCAGTCCTTTTTTCCTTTCCTTTTTTTTTCTTTGTACTTACTTTGTAGCTGATCTCATCCATACCTGTAATGGGCAGTTATTCTCTATACTCTTATCCACTCCCGATTTTTTATCTATAGCATGGAGCTCTCTGTTATTCTCACTCAGATGGCTCAACATGTCTTATCGACAAATTCGTGATCTTCCTCGCAGACCACCTGCTTCACTGTGGCCTGACTGGAGGCTCAGGGCTGGTCTGTCTAGTTTGGCACACTGGAAACCACGACTGTTCTTTGATACTTTTGTCTCCCTCCTTTCCATTTTCAATCTGTCTGTAGGTTCTATTTATTTTTTCTTCCAAATGCCTTTCAGATTTTCCCAGCCAGCTCAGTTTCCATTTTTCCTCCTATAGTATGAAATAGCATAGTCTACTTTGGAGAGTGAGAGTTTTTTAACTGTCTCCTCACATTCAGTTTGCTCTCCATCAGTCTTCAAGAGGGAAGAGAGGAGAAGAAAAAAGTTCTGCTTTCAATCAAGTCCTTCTAGGGTTTTACGTTGAGGGTAAAGATTAAAATGATTTGATAAGATTCAGCAAACCTACTGTTATGTAGAAGATAAACTCCCGGAGGAAGGAATCTTAGTCCTTTCTGTGTGTTCTCATGTCCCAGGTGCCTAGAATAGCACCTGAGACAGAGCAGGTGCTGGGCACCACCTGCTGCAGCATCTGAGCCCTGCTCTCCCTCGTCTGCGCTGTCACATTGGCTTTCCAGCTCCTTGAACATGTTTTATTTTTCTCACCGGGCATTCACATCTGCAGTTTCATCTGCCTGGGATGCTCTTTCCTCCCATTCTTGACCTAGCCTATGTCTATTTATCCTTCAGTTTTTAGCTTAGATATTATTTCTTCAAGCATTTTCCTTTGTCTCATAGACTGTCTCATGGTATAAGTACTCTTGGAGCACCCTTCTATCACAGCACTTAGTAATATCATGATATAGGGATTCCTGTGATTATTTTATTGATGTGTGTAATCTCCTATCAGACTTAAAGCTCTTGAGGGCAGGGACCAGATTGGCTTCGTTCTCCAGACTGTATTAATTTTCTAGGGAGGTACCTGCCTGGTGGTAGGAACTCAAAACGTGTGTTGTGAATACCTGCATAAAAGTTGGTTCTTTTACCTCTGTTACATTTCTCTGATCCAGGGCGAGTAGGTGGCTTGTGTGGTTGTGTAACAGTCACAGTAGTTCCCTATGCTCTGGTCTCATGGAGAGTTGCTAATTGCTCAGGTACGCTGCTATGAGAGAAGACAACATTCTGATGGGAAGGGTTTTTCTGGCAGAGAGGGAGCTAAGAAATTCTACAATTGTTTTCCAAACACCCTAATTAGTTCTACACGCAATTCTTTATAAAAGAGGTTATATTAGGAAAAAAGTCATAGGAACTTCTTTTTCAAAGGAATATGGCAGTGATTTAAAGCTTCGTAAAGGACAGCAGTAAATGCTTGAATGGTAACGAACATGATTTATTTCTTCATAGTGAGTAATACTGTAAATCACTGTGCATCACAACAATGTATTTCACTCTCAAGTCTTCAGCTTAATTGGGGTAGAAGAGGAAATATAGCTCCTGGTCTGTATTCCAGAAATGAACCTCTGGTTAGCATTGCATCAAAGATTTTTACAAGTAAATAATTAATTGGTTTAGAGCAGGCTGACAAATATAATTAAGCAATTTATAGTTGAAATATTCAGTATTTCTCTAATTAGTGACAAAGGAATACCTGAGGCTGTGGTCAGATGAAATACTTCCCAGATGAGTTTTAGGATAAAAGGAAATTCAGAATTTTTCATCGTGTATTTCTTCATTATCAGTAATAGAATTTTAAAGGAAAACAGACACAAAGGAATTAGATTTCACCTACATTGTGCTATTTAGGCAATATATTTTCTGTATCATGTCTAAATTGCACCATATGTGCACCATTTTGTAGTATGTCCTCTATACTGTTTATTTCACTGTTCTAATGTGAAGAAACGTATTTGGCAACATGTACTCAGTATAAACGGGAATGAGACTAATCTCAAATATATATGAATAAGCAGTTTTTTAATTTGAGCTTGTTAATAGCAGTGTTGCTAAAACATATTTTAAATGTTCATACCCCATTTTGCAAAATATATTTCATTCATTGAACTATTTATAAGTGTCTGTGTTCATGATTCCCATTAAATAGTCAATTGGAGACCAATAGAAGAAAATATAAATGCATAGACAGAATCTTACTGTGTTGCCCCAGGCTAGAGTGTTATGGCATCATAGCTCACAGCAACCTCAAAGTCCTGGACTCAAGCAATCCTTTTTTTTTTCAGCCCCCTTAGTAGCTGGGATTGCAGACATGTGCCATGATGCTCAACTGATTTTTCTTTTCCTTTTTCTTTTTTCTTTTTTTTTTTTTTTTTTAGTAGAGGTGGGGTATCGTACTTGCTCAGGCTGGTCTCAAACTCTTGAGCTCAATCTACCCACCTCAGCCTCTCAAAGTGCTAGGATTACAGGTGTGGGCTGGTATGCCTAGCCTAATGTTATATTTTTCGAAAATCTTATTTTGCTAGAATCTCAATAAAGCAAAACACAACCAATGTAATAAATATCTTGAGGAGAATCTCAGAGGTTATCTGCCTAAAAACTGTGAATATATAATGCATAATCAGAATGGCTAAGTAGGAAGCAAATATTATCCTTCTAAATGTCTTATGTGATATAGAAATAATTTAAGCAATGTCTGTTTTTTCTGCCAAAAGTTTGGACTGTTCCAAATGAATAATTTAGGGTATCTTTTCTTATTTCTAATACAGTTAGATATAGGCTATCTTCTTAGATAGTTAATTTTATATTTGCTACATTGTTACCAGTGTGCATCTTTCTCTTTAAGTTTGGTAAGAGCTTCAAAACTATTTCTTTACATAATACAGAAAATTAACTTTATATATTGATTTTTATTTAGTATGTTTGGAACATACTTTAGATTTTATTGTTATATAGCAAGTTACCACAAATTTAGCAGCTTTTAAAAAGACAAATTTATTAACTCGTAATTTCTGTGGGTCCAGAGGCCAGGTACCCATTACTGGATTCTCTGTTCAAGGTCTTAGAAGATTGAAATCAAGGTGCCAGCTAATGCTGTGAGCTCACTGATGTTCTTGGTCTTCTGTGTTCACTGGTTGTTGGGACAATTCAGTAATTAATTTTGTAATTAATTATATGACTATAGTCCCTGCTATTCTCCTGGCTATCATCTGGGGTGCATACTCAGATTTTGGAGGCCATCAGCCGTTCTTGCCACATGGCCCTCTCCACAACCTGTGATTGTGCTCCCGGAGGGCCAGCAGGGGAGTAAAGACTTCTAATCTTTCTGACTTCTTTGAAGGGCTCCCCTGATTAGATCAGGCCTACCCACATTAGTATACCTCTTGATAAACTCAAAGGCAGCCAATTAGTATGCCTGAATTACATCTGCAAAAATTTCTTATGTCATAAAAGACAATACAATATGGGAAGGATATTTCATAATATTCATATGCCTAGCTCACATTCCAAGGGAAAGGGATTATATACCAGGACTTGGGAATTTGGGGTAGTGAGGTACATGTTAGAATTCTCCTTACCACAGACTTTGATAAATTAGCTACAACATTAACCATGTTTTGGAGATAATTATTATAGTCAAATATTATAAATCTTGTTTACCTACTCAGTTTGGCTGTTCCTGTACATTTGCAGACACATTTTTATTTGTACTTATCCAAATTTAAAGCTTGTGTTGGAAATGAAATCACTTTGAAATGTCTTTTACACTCTTGACCTTTGGATCCTTGAAGTAATAAAGACTTCCCAGCAGTACCATCTATCTCTGATAACTCTGATTTATTGTTTACCAGGATACTTACACTTTCCATTTCAGCTTCGGGATAAAGTGTGTGGCCCATGTCATACACTTTGAGAATTGTCAGCGATCCAAATGCAATCTGCTTTCTTCTGAATCTTGTATAAGATTGTCATCTATCTTATATTTCACTTTAGATTTATTCTGAACTCTCAAAGTTGCAAATTAGTGACATCTGAGAAACTTAAACAAAATTGATTATATATAAAGAGAGATTGATACATATACTTAGGAATTCATATACAATATGTGTATATGTGTGTATCTGAATAATTTTTTTTTGTATCCAAATAATTTTTGTCAGCATATGGTATGTACATGTGGGTGTGTTACACAGAATTATTTTTATAGAAGGCAAGTTACTGATAAAATATCACTTGAGTTTTCTCTCATTCTTAGGCAATTGTAAAGCAGTATAGTAAGCAGTATAATATTTAGAGAGGTTAAGAAATTGAAAATTATATGCCGTAATGACCATTATGTAGTCCTTTGAGTATAAATAAAAGGTGATACATGAATTTTGAATTCTGTTTACCTGGAAAAAATTAGAAAATAATTTCTGAAGAGCTTATTGTACCTTATAATTACAGGTAATACTGATTTAAAATAAAACTGTCTTTTATAACACATAATAACACAGCAGTAATTCTGGTAGTTGTGTAGACAGTTAAGTCCAGAGAAGGGATACAGCCTCCGTCATGTGAAGCATCTGATTTTCTTTCATTTAGATTTGTTTTCAGAGACTTTTACTGTCTCAGGGTTGTTCTGCTGTGCTTTCTTTGTCTACTAAGAAAATGGAAATATCTTTCCACCTATCTTACCATTGTCTGCTATTATATAACAAGAAAGAATTTATTAAAGAGGAAAATATGTTTATCTTTGTGACCTTGTTTGTCTTCCTGCCTTTTTTAATCTCACTTTCTTTTCTGCAGTACTCTGATGTAGTAAAGAATACATGTCAAGTATTTTTTCATCAGTTTTACTAATGTAGAAGCTTATTAAGAATTACTCACATGGCAATAGTGCAGGGATCATTTCTTATAATAATTCTGATGGATTCATGGACTTTTATTGCTTTTGTTTTTTTCATATCTTGAGTAAATTTTTTTGATATTGATGTACCAGTGTTCAGAAGGCAACTTTTTGGGGAAGAACACTGTGACTTCACAGGCATTTACTTTTCTTATTTGCTAAATAATTCTTTTTTCTTTAAGGCTTAATTGCTCAGAAGAAAATCTTTTCTATGTCATCTTTCTACCCTAAGATGAAATATGTTTTTGACTTACATTAATAGCCTGTACAGTTTTGACTTTAAGGAATGAATTGATAACATTTATATTCTATGAAATTAGAATCTAAAAATGGCTGCGCACTCTTAACAGATTTTCCAACGTTATAGGAAAGGACGAAGACTGGTAGAGCTTAGACGGGTAGATAAAATGAGATGGTGGTCATGAGTATTTTCAGTGACCTCATGACTGCCAGGCCCATTCTACTTCTCATCTTTTAAAGCAATTTAAGGTATCTGGATTTTATTCAGATTTCCAAGCATTACACATACTGCAAATTAGTATTACATTCGAAAATTCTAATTGAGACGTAAATATTTTACACATTTACATAATTCCCCAAATTGTGTATGGCAAATATTTGTGTTGTCTGTTGATACCTCATTATATCTTCAGAAGGAAAAAGTTTTCATAGAACGATTAGTATATAATAAATATCATGCTTAGAACTGTTAGTTGGGCTTTCAGAGGCGTCTTCTTTTTCATTGCCCAGTCTTGATGCATTTAATTCTTTGAAATAACGACTGCAAAGTGTAGTCTTATAAAATTGCTATCATTACAAAGATGTGTTTGGGAACATATAACATCACTTCTGATGATAAGTGTCCATCTGACTTAATTACAGGTTTAAAACAAAGAACTCTAACTTCCATTCAACTCATATAAACACCATTTATAATATTGAGTGGACCAATGGGGATCTCTGAATTTTGGAGGAAATTTTTAATTCTTGTTTTTGTTACTTGGATATATGAAAGTCAGGGCATGCTAGTAAGTTGTTGTTATTTTTAAGTGTGAAAATGTGCCAAACAGACATTTATTATTTATCTTTTATGTGCAACTGAAATTGTAGATTATTAGTGAGGAAGCAAGATTAAGTGGCTTGTTTAAGGTCAGGCAGCCAGTGATTGTCAAACCTCATAACCAGGTCTATTATTAAAAGATGGATATGGGCTGTGTTAGTGGCACATTTAAACATTTGACAACACTCCCGAGCAGGAAATGTTTTCTTACATTTAACATAAATCACTTACTTCCTCTTATTACATACATCCTTGGAAAAGATGGAGAACAGCTGGTGCCTGTAATTCTAGCTCTCTTATAACTTCATTATTTCTCATTTAATTATCATTTTTCCTCATCCTCTTCAAAAATGCCTCACACAGGAGGATCATCCCATTTGTTTTTTATTTTCTTAACCACAGCAGTACATTTCTAAACGGTGCTTGCTTATATGACTCCTAGAACCGACTGCATAATTTTGAGTGCCTTTGTTAAAAATTATTAAGCAATTTCAAGATGGCAGTAAGAGCCTGCATGACACAGCTTGTGTGCCCTTGATGTTTCCAGATGTTTTGCTTGAAATTTTCTTCTTTAAATATCAACATGCAAACAATGCTTAAATATTTTCCTATACCACAGAGATTAATATTTTCTTATAAAACAAGATGATTTTCAGTCTTCTCTGTTCATGCATTTCCCCTAGTAATGTCATTGAAGCTCTTCCTGAGATTTCTTGAGGAAGAATACTAGAATTGCAAAACTAGAAATTGGCACTGTATGTTCTCCTTGGAATTGTAGTGTCTAGAATGCAAGAAGTAAGTTACCCAGTTGAGTCTAAAAAAAAAAAAAAGGTACTTAGATATTCAGTGTCTGCTATGTAATTGGCTTTGATTTTGGGCATTTAACTTGTAAAAGGATGTTTGGAGACCACTTTTTAAAAAGGTATTTCATTAAGCTGTGACTACTTTTCTAAAGTTTTAGCACAGTAAAAGCTTGCATCAGCCAGCCTCTTTTATATTAATACATGATGATGCAAATATATTTTACCCAGGTAAGGTGAATTTCACTTAAGTAAAATGTTGGTAATCTTTTTCTACATGAGTGAGAACATAATATAATCTGATGTTTGTATGTACATTTTGTATGCAAATTGTTAGCGTTTTGGTTTTTCTATTTGAATAATGACTTCTGCTTAATGTTGATAAAGGTAGAAGATGCACTTTTAAAATAAATTTCATTTGAAGATATACATAGAGAAGAGACTAGCCTACTCATTAAAAAAAGACTAACCAAAAGGAAACCCAAGTGATTAGGCATGCTCAGGTGTTAATTTTTGCGTGCTTAGAAATTTTAGTTGAGTTTGTTTTCAAGTATAAAAAAGTTGCAATTTTATTTCATAACATAAATATGGTAAAAGTACCATGCCACATAATCTTTATTTCTTTATAAATATTTATTTTGATGCTAACCTTTAGAAATTTTGGCTGCAATATTTATTGCTTTATTAAAATCTTACTACATGGCAAATGTATGTACTTTTTAAATTTTCGTATGATGGCATTAGATTTTTTAAAATCTAATATTTTTAGGGCTATCTTTTGGGGACAAAACAGGATTTTTGAACAGTCATGCTGTTTCGGTAGAGACTTAACAATAATGTGTTAACTAGAATAAGAAGTTTTAGAAGGTTATGGTTGTTCTGGCATTATGAAAGTTTCTGCTTTGTAGCGATAATATAAATTTCACCAATAGTAAAAGGAGTTCAAATTTTCATTGCTTTTTTGCTTATCATCCTTTTTAAAGAGATAGCCAACAGTGCCACCATCAGAACAGACTGGCTTTTCTCATTGTAAGTGCTGGTTTTCTCAAAAAATAAAAACCAAAAAACCCCCCAAAAACTATTTAAGAAATGGCTGAAAACCACATATGTTTAAAGAAAAGATATTCTTATAAAAACTAATAAGAGATACCAGTGACATAGTAAAACTGCCTTTATTTTTGACAAAATCAAATTCATAATACTATTCTTGAAAGGCCTGCTACTAATTTGGATACTTACCTTTGGCCAGGTCATTCTAAGTAGTATTATAAACGTCAGTTTATTGTCATCATCTATAATTTATTACAAATGACAGTGTCAAAAAATATGAAAATAATCAGATTTATCTTAGTCTGGGAACCTCTTCCCTAATGTGCATTTTAAGGGCAATTCTTTTGTTATACCTTCTTCTTTATATTTGATTTATTTTTTCATAATAGGATTTAAAAGTAAATTGCCAAGGAAATTATAATTAGGATTTCAGAATGTATATTAAAGCATAAATTTGTTTTCATTGTTTGATGCTGACATGATACGGTATATTTATTTTTGAATGAAAAAAAAAAAACCCCGTTCTGCATCTTCCTGTTGACATCAAACGGTCCTCTGATATGCTAATGCAGCATTGGGGAGAGCACATATACAGGCTTTATTTGGACTCATTCCAAGTCTGAAAGAAAATTATGTGTAAAGAACTGATTTTGCAGCATTGCCCCCTTGGAATGAAAACTGATGTTGACACAGTCTGCAATTAAAAAGACTTAATATTAAAACATGATATGGGAGGTTTTCAACATTTTAGTAAGACTGATTTGCTTTTTAATTACCGGGTCATCTAATTTGTTCTTTGGGATACATACTACTAGAGTAGGTATTGAAATCGCTAAGAAGTTTATTTCCATTCTATGTGCTATAATAAAGATTAGCCTAAGGCGATCAGTTTTTCTTTACAGACTTACCCTTTGGTAGGTGTATTGAATGCATACGAGGCATTAGACATAACCTGTGGCTAAGGATAAAGTAGGGATATAAGCAAATTTCCTTGCACTGGTCTTCCTTTCAGCCTGCCCTCAACTGGTCACAAGTGTAAAAATTGAGAGGCAGTTGTTTTGGAATTTTCTCAAGTATAGTTTATCGATATTCAATCACAATGAAATGATTTGGACTTCTCACATGTCTCCAGATAAATTGCATTTAAAGTACATATTAAAATATTGATATCTACTAATAAATGTTTAAAGCAATTCATATTATCAGAAAGTTTCATGAAAATCTGTTTTAATGCACAGTATTTTATGTTGGTTATTTATAAACATTGTTAAAAGTAAAGCAATTACACTTTGGTTTTTGAAAAATAATTTTTATATAATGAATATAAGCCTTATAAAGCTAAGAACCTTGTTTTTGCATGAGCATATTATTAATACAGTCTTCTACCAAATTTAGTATGGAAAAATGTACTTTGCAATTATTTTAATAATTGCCCTCTTGATTTGTAATGGACCACTCTCGCCTGAGTAGAATATTGGTACTCTCTGCTTTTTGCCCTGGCATTCCTATTACGTTCTTCTGTAAAGTTTAGTTTCCTTTATTCAAAGCAGAGCGTGAGTTTGACTTGCCATGTTGGATAGAAATATTCATGAAAACTTTTTACATAAATCTCTTTCATTTATTTAATTTTTAATAAATTATGCTATTTCAGATCACCAGAGGGGTTCAATATTTAAAAGGAATTCTATAGTGAAATCTTCTGCCAGGAGAAGAATTGTCTTTAAATGAACATAATTACCTACAGGTTTCTAGACTTTTTTATTCTGGCTTTTTTAAAAATGAAATTTGACATCTTCCTTTTAAGCCAAGAAATTATTTTATATGGATGTTAATTTTTTGGAAATAGTTGGACATCACAAAGATACATGTTACGTGGCTTGTGCTAACCTTAGCTATAACAGGAAGAAACTTCAGCTGTTCTGTCAGATAAAATTCTTGGAATCATTTCAGTATAGAAGATCATGTGCTTTTTAATTGATAATAAGTAGGTAAATACAGGGTGTTTTTCTGACTTACAGATTTTTGCTTATCAGAATCCAGTCTTAAGAAACTTTAGCTTCATAGTTCTTATTTTTAATTTTTTAAAAAGCATTTTAAGAAGCAAAAGAGGCTAATTCCGGAAAGAACTGTCTGGAAGTACTTTGTTCAGCTCTGCAGCGCGTTGGAACACATGCATTCTCGAAGAGTCATGCACAGAGGTGAGAGGAAATCATCACCAACTTTCAATGGTGCTTTAAATAGTATAAGTAAGTAATTTAAATACATGTTTTCTAGCGATGGTATGGTATCATGCTTTCTCAAGAAACTTATTTCCAAATTATAATTTTGCTAGAATAATAAACCTTTAAATAAAGCCCTACTTGTTTTAAAATAAGAATGAATATTATTTTCTGCTTGAGTCTTCTGGGCATTACTGGTTGTGCTGGTAAAGAAAAAATAAGGAAAGCAGTTGAATCTACATAAGGAAGAGTAGTTTTTTCCACATGGACAATGTTTGTTATGGCCACTTAGGTTTTTAATCTTTAGCATTAGCTCTAAATATATTCTTGATTATCAGCCAAATTTTTGGGACAGAGAAAGTGAAGTTTGCATCACCAAGTAATTGATCCACTGATTTGTGAATGTGAAAATTTTTATCACATGTTATGTAAGCAGTTAAGATTTCTGAAGCCATCGGAGTAAATAATTATATGTCTGAGAGTGTTGTCATGATTTTACATTTTATGTAAATATGCCAGTGAATTAGTCTTCAGTAAGATATTTTATTTAAAATTACTATAAAAAGAACACAAATTCATTTTGTGCTTCAAAATGGAAAACAAAATGCATTTTACATGGAAATGAATGACAATTTTCATCATATTATATTGATTCTCTGTCAGAGAATTGAGAACTTCAAAATATTAAGAGATATCAAAACTAAAATATTAAAAATAAATTGGTTCATAATATAAACTTTCATGTTTAGATACTTTTTAAATTCTCCTCTGAAAAATGTTTTTGAAGTCCTTTAAAGTTCCTAAAATTACATCATCTTTCACCTGATCCCTTCATTTGTTCACAGATATAAAACCAGCTAATGTGTTCATTACAGCCACTGGGGTGGTGAAACTTGGAGATCTTGGGCTTGGCCGGTTTTTCAGCTCCAAAACCACAGCTGCACATTCTTTAGGTAAGTGACACCATAGAATTGCATTCAGTTACTTTTGCCGTGTTTAAAAACATAAGGGAGGTACCAGTTATATGCCAGGTCTTACATTCGTAACAAAACTGTTTTAAAAGTCATCCAGGCTTGAGAAGATATCTACCATTCCCTATTAGGCATAATATGTCCTCTCACGTGGCAGTTGGATACTTCCATTAACTTGATCTCAAGTCAGTACAGGGTTAAAAAATCCTGATAAACCTGGTCGAATTGTCACCATGGACCATTTCTTTTTTTTCTACCTTGAAAGTAAGATGAAACAATGACTAAAATGTATTTTGGAAGAGGGATTCACCTGACCATTTGAAATACTATAGTAGTTTGTAAGTGTTTATTTATTAAAATAATATATAGGATTATGAGAACTGCAGAGGAGAAAACCTAAAGATGATCTATAATGAATAAAGAAAATATTTCCTTAAGTTACAAAGTAGAATAGAGTTAATATTATAGCAGTTTCCTTTGTTCCTAAAATAGAATTAATGTAGCTATAACAGCATCGTGTGGACAATGGAAATGAAACCATGTAGTTTGGAAACACAGAAATTACTAGGAAGAGATGATTTTTAAATTATTTTTAAAAGAGTGATAGATATTCTCTTAAAATTCTTCAAATTATATTTTCTCTTTGTACATTGAAGGCTTATGTAAAATGGTGACAAGCAGAAGAAAGAAAAAATTAAGGTAAAAAATAACTTGGCTTTAATTTAATGGTGCTCATCTTTGGTGTTACAACTTCATTGAAAGCCACTGCCATTTTTATAATATTGTTTTTAAATGTGAAATAAATTTTTTTAAATGGCTTGATCTGGAATAAATGAGTTACACTAAATAACAGAGTCTCTCAGTCAACTAGGTATGTTTAAGTTTTCTGGCTTTGTTACTAAGGTCCTGTGTGACCTTGAACCTGTCATTTAATTCTTCTAGACCTGGAACAGTGCTGGTATATAAGTAGACACCCGGTCAGGTCAGTATTCACTGAGTTATAAAACATCGTATCCTCATTTAGAGAGTGGTGGAAAGATAATGCTTTGGGATTTCAATTTTGTCAAGTGTCTCGAAAACATAAAATTCACCCTGGTGTTGACTAACGTCGTTTCTTTCCCTTTTACTTCCTACTTATTTTTACAGAGCATTACAACTGTTTCTGAAATTCTATAAATGCATATATTTGTCTAGCACTTTAATAAAGTTTAATTTGGAAAATTATGGCTCTTACAAATACAAATAGTGGAGGATTTCTATGAAAGAAACCTGAGACTGTTCCACGCCAGGGCACTTACCACTAGGAAAGATACCTGTTAGCATGTTTTTGCTTTGTATTACTCACCTGAATGGAATGTTTGAACAGCATTCTGTTGTGAATTTACTTAGAAAAGCTCGGTGACAATCACACACACACTAGCATATGCCCACTCGTACACACGTGTGTTATTTCCATGCTGCTTTGCAGACTTTCACTCTGAGCAAACCGAAGTCACCAACCCAAAAAATACAGCGTATTACGTGAAACCCAGATCTTAACAGTTTCAGAAATGGATGTCTTTTGCATGCCTGACACTGCCTGTTGCAAAGGTTCTAAACAGAATTTACAAACATACATGCTCTCTCCATGCGCTAGTCCAAATTATACGATATAGAGAGTAAACTTAATTTTAATGGATTTAGTAATTCATTAAGAATTTCTAATACCAAGTTGTATTGAAATTAACTCATTTAGGGCTATGTAGTTTTATATGAAATACATGGATGATGCCCGTAATTACTCAGCGTTCTCAGACACACCTGACATGTAGCCAGTGAAGAGGTACAAACAAGGCTGTTTCCTTAATGGACGAATCAATAGAAAAATGATTTCTTTCATATACATTTTTTGTTTTACATATTATTTCTTGAAAAAAATCTTTAAGAACATTTCTTTTGTCCTTGCTTATCTTCTTTGTAAAGAGTTTAATAGTTTAAAACTAAAGTTCACTAAGCAAAGTATATTGATCACGAGAAATTAAAGTTTGAACTCTAGCCTACTAAAGCTCTTTATGCCCGATAAAAATGCTGTTTACAAGAGTCAAGAGAAAGTCTCTGCTAACACAGTAGATCTGTATAAAATAAGAAGGTTAGAAATCTTAATATGCACTTATTTTTGTTGACAAGTTGGCCCTCATTATTACTTTTAAAGAATTATCGTGTCTGATGTTAATTGTTAGATTTTTTTAAGAGCAAATTTAAGTTCCTTTCTACAAGTTGGTACTGAAGTAATTGAAAATACGGCCACTTATGCAAATTTATTTTGCTTATAGAAAACATGATAGAATTAAAGGTTTTATTATATGTTCATGTATTTGCTGATTTTACTGAGGATCAACTATGTGGGCATGATTTATCCATAAAGCAGGACTAAATGTTAGTGAAACTAACAACAATTGAGATCTGTATATACTTCTAAAAAAATCTAAATAAGTTTACTTTAAATCATGTTTATCCTGGAGCTAAATTTCTTTTAACTGTGGAAAGGAGATATTTTCAGGTATTTAATTTTAAAATGAAAGGAAACGTAGGATTTTAGAAGTATCTTCTTATAGTTACACATTTATACTTGGCTTTTTTTCCAAAATTCATTTTTTTATTAAAAAGTCAAATACAGATACTATTTTAACTGATTTTGGTCCATTAATAAATGGGAAGTTTACTTCCCAAAACAATTTGTATTTAACAGTCCTGAAGAGATTGACAAGTCTTTGTGTTTTACAGTTGCCTGTTCATTTTGCATCTCTTAATAGTGTCATGTGATTCTGTGATAACAAATCTACACGCCATAACACCTGTAGTTCCTGTCTTATGTAGCAAATAAAGCTATGTAGACAGCCACACTTCTAATCAGTTTGCAGAACCAAGTCTTAAAACTAAAAATAAGACAGCATAATAATAATTCCTTTAATGCAAGGATTAAAAATGACAAATATTAAATCTGATGTTGCTGGATGTTCAAATCATGTTCAGAGCCTCAAAATTGAAAAAAGCCTCAGCATCATTCACTTTTTTTTCTCCTCCGTCCCTGCCTACCACCACATACACGGTCTCAAAATGTCTCCACTTTGAATACTTTTTTCTTAAAATAATAAGTTCATGTTTAAACCAGGAAAATACCCTCTTCTGTTTCTAATATTATTTTTATTTAATCCATTCTGTATATTCATTAGAATTTTCTTCCTCAAAAACATTATCTGATTCTGTTACTTTTCCCCACATCTTCTGTATTGCCTGACGAATATCATGTGAAAAGTCCCTACCCTGGCACTCATGCTTTAGACTAGAGTTTGGTATCCTCTACATCTCCGCTCGCACTGACTGTACCACCCCACCTTATTATGTGCCAGCCTTGTTTTTCCTCTTGCTTTGCTCTGGACACGAGAAGTACTGTGATGTTCGGGGGAGAAGGAAGGACACCCAGATTTCCACACTTGCTGGTCTGTAGGACCTTGATCAAGCCGTTTATTAACTTTTCAAAAACTCAGTTTCTGTATTCATGAAAATAGAAATGGAGGTGATAACCACCCTCTGTTGTCCCTTATTCTCTAACCACATAATGAACACAGAAATGTTTTATTAACACTGTGATATGCTGTATAAATGCTAAAATTGCTTATGTCAAAATGATGGTGGTAGAGGTGGTGAAGATCCAGAAAAAGAAGAGGGGACGAGGAGAAGGGGTTTCTATGTACATTTTATTTATTTTCTTTAAAATGCTTGAATTGATCCATTCAAAAATAGTTTTTGTACCTATTTTATACAGGTGCTATTCTAGGGACATGTGACAAGAATAGCTAGTAAAGGGCTAATTTGGAAAGGGTCTCTAGGTGGGGAAGGGTCTCTCTGAGGATGCTGGAACTGAGATTCAAAGAATACAGAAGAGGCAGCTAAGAAATAATGTGTTGGGCTGACTAAAGAGCATTTCCTACAGACGGACAGACGCAGGATGAGCTCTGTCTGCAGAAGGTTTCTAGGAGTGGAGAGAAGGAAGGGCCAGGGCCAGGTGGAGGAGGAAATCAGATTTAATACGGCCAGCTTTCACAAAGTGGCAATAAGAAGGACACAATCTGAGTTGAAGACAGCAGCCATGAACCCCTTATATTGTCTTTGGGCTAAGCTTGTGCAGGATGGTCTACTGTTTTCAGGTTTTTCTGTGTCTTCATCTTTCCCTCTCAGACTGCCTCATAGGTGCTACTCTGAATTGAGCAGAATCAACACATAGAAGTTCATTAGCCCATACAACAGAAAGTTCATTACTGCCAGTGATCTAGGGTCATTTTAGACAGTTCTTGGCTTTGGAAGGGGCGTGGGGGCTCAGTTCCCTTCTTTGTTTTTTACATGGACTTAAGTAAGCTTTTGAAATGATTTGGACCAGGGGTATGGCTAGGGGGACTAATTGTAGGGCATTATACTATGTCTAGGCATTTTGCCTTGTTTCCTTTCATATTGTTTGTCAATCTTATAAATATAACAGATACTAGAAAACTTGTTATCTGTAACTACATCTTTAACATGTATGACAAGGACACACCTCTCCCTTGAATCAAGCTTTCCAATAGCTTAAATCAGTGGCTTTCAAATTTCTTGATGTTGGCCCTGGCAACATTGTGGCCCTTTGGGAGCGTAGCCATATATAACTGAAGCAAAGTGTCATGAACAATGTTTTTTGTTACGACTACTGATATTTTCTGTTCTATTTTATTTCAGTAGAAATCATTGTTGCAACCCGTTAAATTGATTGCACAGCTCATTAATGGGTTGCATGACCTACAGTTTGGAAAATATCAGTCTAGGTCAATAGTACCTGCATGCTATTTAATTAACTTAATAGCTGATTCTCATTTTCCACCTACTTTTTTTACATTCTCCTACTGGTCAGCTCTGTCGGTCAAACATAAATTAGTCATTTGCAGTATTATTTGTCCTTCCGGAGGTGGGTAATAACACGCACAGTCGTTCTTCACAGAGTGCAAATCGTTCTACTCTCTAAGATCCTTACAAGGGGAACAGATGGACATAAAGTTTAAATTTACATTGCACACGAACTTTATGTCCACCTTGTATGTGAAACTGTGCACTTGAGCTGTGCTCATTCTAGAGTTGAGGAAGCAAAGGATAGAGAGCTAAAGGGGGCTCTGGAGATAGCAAGTGGGTCTGTGGCCTCCTGGTCTGGGTGTACTCTACCACACATTTTGTTTTTTTATTATATCAGTACTTTGTGGCATTTTCTCTTGCTATCTTCCCATTTTCTGGTTTGTTGTTATTTAGTCTGGAATCACCTTATTCTGCTTTGCTACCTTGCTAAGAGCCTACATAGTTTGCTCTCTCTCCTGGACTTGACTGCACTTGCTGCTCCAAGATTCTGAAATAAATAGGAAATAAGCCTCCAGGATATCCAAGTCTGTCTTTCTGACTATTTGTCTACCAGCAGCTTTAGCTGATATTTCTATGAAAGTGGCTCTTCTAAAGTGAAAGCTAAAACCAAAACCTTTGAAATTGGAACACAACAATCAAGCCATAATCTTTCTCATTTCATAAGAGGCAGAATATACTTTTTGTGTATTTCTATTTCTTATTTACTTTGAAGTCTTCTTTTAGCAAATATGAATATTCTGACTCAGAAGCAACTTACTAAGAGATCAGGTATCTTTACCTTTGAATTTTGTAACATAGAAGAGAATAACAGAACAATTTCGTATATTTCAATATATATTATATTTCTAATCAGATCAGATCAACTACATTTATTTACTATAATCATGACCCAGAAGAATCCTTTGTTGCTACTAAACATCAGCAAATAACAACAATAACAATGAATGTGTACCCTGTATATCATTTTATGATTTCCAAGTAGTTTTAAAGTACATTTTCTCCTCTCTTCCTCAGTGTTTTATAGTGGGTAGAGTGGAGGGTACCAGATTAGGAGACGGAGATCACTCTGTTTAATACTGAATCTGACCTCTCAACCCCACCCTTTGTTAGAATTCCTAATCCTTACCATGTTTTTTTCTTTTTTTCTTAGAATTTATTTTATGACATGTTATATGTAATTAACTTATTATGCTTAGTACTTATTGTCTCTCTCTACCAGGTAAAATTTAAGCTTTGTTAGGACAGAGATCTTTGTATTTTTGGTTCCCTGATTTCTCACAGATGCTTATAATAGATACTCAAAAAATACTGATTAAATGAATGGGGCTTAGAGATAGGTTGTATATGCAGGATGAATTTCACTAAATATTGCAGTAAGCATAGGTTAGATTATACTACAGTGAGAAGCAAGATAAAAAAAAAAAATCTCAGCTGCTTAGCACTGAACTGTATTATAATCTGTTACCCAAAGTCAGCTGTGTACCTGTGTTGGTCTGTAGGGGAGCTGGCCTCCCTCATGTGATGACTTGGAGTTTCAGCCACCTTCAGTCTTGTGTTATCTTCCTATCAACATACATTTCTGTGATCCCATGAGGAGAAGAGAGCATGGAGAATCACTTACTAACTCTTAACTGTACTCTTCTGCTTGAATGTAACACAAATTACTCCCATTCATGTTTCATTGGTCAAAACAGGTCTCATGGCAATGGCTCCCTCAAGGGGACAGGGAAATGTAATTACCCCGTGTGTCCAGGAAAAAGAGGATCAGAAATAATGAATGTGGGTATTGTCCATGACTCTAAAATAAAGGAAAAATCACTCATTTAGTTTTATTTTTAAAATATTATTTATATCCTTTTCTACTTACTTATTTTTGTGACATATAGGTAGCTGTTGCAACCAAAGGGAAATGGCTGGTGATGGTGAATGAAGAGGGGGACATAGGTAACCTTAGGGCACCTTAATAAGTGCCATGTAACCACTGTTTCCTATCCTGCATCACTAATTCAGCAACTCTTCCCTTAGGCTTAGGGAATTTCATCTTTCTAAATTGAGAAATTTTGAGAAGAGGGATTATCTTTAAGTGCAGAGTGACTCATGAGGTTCAGTAGAGTATCGATCCCTGGTGACTTTTCTCTGAATCAGTAAATCTGCACTTACCATACTGGACTTCTTGTGATAAGGACCTTATTTTGGTTAACTTAAAACATTTATGATAACAAAATTGTTACTTATCAAACTTCCAATGCCACCTGTAGACTAAGTGCCATGTAACCACTGTTTTCCTATCCTGCATCTCTAATTCAGCAACTCTTTGAGGTAGGTTTGATTGTGCACTTTAGACTTCCGTCAGTTAGTGGCCAACCCTGAGTTCCTTGGAATTACAATAGACCATCATTTCAGCCTCTAGGCACTGTGTCATTTACTACATTATTATCATAGTGCATGGATTGCCTTCTGCTCCACCCACTCCCTCCAAAGAGAAAATTTAAAAGAAAAACACACTATCCCAAAATGATCCAGTTAGCTCTTGAGAGTTCAAACGTTTTGAACTCTATGTCTTTTTCTTTGTACCATCTCAGTGCTCGGTGTTGTTTTGGGTGTATAGTAGGTGTCAGCACACTGAACTGAGCACTCTGCTCTCCCATGCAATGCATGAAGCATTAGAACATTTGTATTTGTTTTCCCTTGCTGTCCTAACAAATCACCAGAAAGATAGAGGCTTAAAACACCACCTTTGTTTTTTTTTTTTTTTTAATTTTTCAGTTCTATAGTCAGATGTACAACAGGGCCCTCACCAAGCTAAAATCAAGATGACTTCAGGACTTCCTAAGGCTCAGTCCATTTCCTGCCTATTTGGGTTGTTGGCAGAAGTCAGTTCTTTGATGTAGGACTGAGGCCCTCGTTTCCTTACTAGCTGTCAGCTGTGGCCCTTTCCCACCTTCTAGGCTGCCCTCATTCCTTGGCCCTTGGCTTCCTTTCTCCACTCTGAAAGTCAGCAATGGTGGGTAGAGTCCTTCTCACGTTTTACCTCTCTATTGCACCCTCTGTCTTATGTCTCACTGATAATGTAAGGTAATCCTATTTTTTTTTGTAGACAGAGTTTCACATTGTTGCCCTTGGTAGAGGGCTGTGGCATCATAGCTCACAGCAACCTCAAACTCTTGGGCTCAAGTGATTCTCTTGCCTCAGCCTCCCAAGTAGCTGGGACTACAGGTGCCTGCCACAATGCTCAGCTATTTTTTGGAGACAGGGTCTTGCTCTGGTTCAGGCTGGTCTTGAACCTATGAGCTCAGGCAATCCTCCCGGCTAGTCTTTCCCATTTAAAGGTTTATAACAGTGGTTCTCAACCTTTCTAATGCTACAGCCCTTTAATACAGTTCCTGTGGGTTGTAACCCACAGGTTGTGAACTGCTGGTCTATAACCTATCTGCCTGCAAATTCTCTTTTGCCACTTACCATAACACAAGCAGGTGTAACACCCAGGGGCAAAGATCGGGAAGCACAAATTCTGCCTATCACACTGTTGATACTTGATAGTCAGGGAGTCATTTATATTCTCCTCCGAACACTGATGAGGTAAAATTCTTTAAAACTCAGAGATTTTAATGGAAGTTTACATTACTGAAAATAAATACTTTCCTTTTTGAACTGATGTTTTGACATTACATTTTCAGATTTTTATTAGAGACCTTTGTAGGCATTTTATTGCATTGTGATTTACATTTCAAGGGAGGAACACCACACTTGGCTTAACATAAATTTTGTGAAAAATTGTTTTCTATCATTGATAGTTCTTTGGCAATTCTGTTTTTAGAATTATTTGCACATTTTTTTTATTCCTCAAGGAGCTTCTCACCTTGCCAAAAATCATGATTCTTCTCAGTGGCTTACTCCATCAGGGGCTGGAATGTAAGAGAGGATAAAAAGTGATTTTAACAAAGCTTAATGAGGAAAATTGATCTGTTATAAAGTCTGACTACATCGTATATTCCAAAGTTGCTCGTAAGTAATTGGCAGGAGTTATCAGGAGAATCTATTTTCACCAAAATTGTAGTTATTAATAAATACGATGAAATGTTTCCTGTCCGATTGCTTCCTCAAGTGAAAGGAGAAAAACAAATCAGAGTCATAGATTAGTGACGTTTGGTAAAGCATTTTCTCACTTTCCTAATGTCCCCCAGAAAAGGAAAGATAGAGAATTTTCTTTTGCATGAACGTGTGTAAATTTAGCTGTTAGTATGTGCTTGTTGTGCATACTGAAAATGGAATAGATTGTTTTTTTAAAAACTAACTAAAAACTCACTGGTATTGATCTTTCTGCTAGACAAATATTTGAAATCCCTTGGGAGGAAATTACCTTGTTGTTGTTGTTTTGTTATGGGATTGCTTGAACTGCTGTTTACCTTTCACAATGAGACAAATGGTTTTCTGATTTTGTGATATTGCCAGCAGAGTAAATGTGTGGCCATCATTCAAGCTAGATATCAGAAATTTCACAGTGGAGTCTCTTGTGTGTATAATTCATGTTCCCCACACTATTTCCAAGTGTGATATATCCTCTGATTTCGACTTGGAAAATTAGTGTTCTTGAAGCAGGCATTAAAACAGTTTCATTTTGGGTGCCAGGTGCCACCTGTGGTCACACACTTGTTTTCCCCACACCTTTCCTAGCACCTCTCGATGGCTCTTTCTTTGGCTTATGCCCTTCATTGTTGAAGGTGGTTTGGAGCCATAAAGGCAGCATATGTTCAGACAGTACCATAGGCGGCTATCACTGATTTATTTTTAACTTTCAGTCCTTCCTTGACTTAAGCAATTGCTCTGGGAAGAAGCTATTGGCTAATTTTAAACTGGGCACATTTAACCTCTCAGCCACCATAACGAGTTATTTATTTAAAACATTCAGCATTGCTGCAGAGTGGAATAATTTCCACATGTACCCCAATGAACCTGGGCCCTTTTTCCTGGCTTTTCATATGTATGTGCTATGACTTTCAGAAGTTTCTCTGCTTCTTAATTTGGAACGATAGAGATTTTTTTTTTTCAGTAATGCTTCACAGTGGTCAGCTTTAATGAAATTAACCCACTACTCCAATGATGAGGCAGAACTACGTCCATTGGAATTCCAGGTTCAAACTCCCTAGTTCTGGAGCAGAGTGACAACAGTAACAGTGAAATGTACTGGGCATTATTAAAGCTCTTAAATGTCATTACACTTAAAAGATGACACATTTTTTTGTATTAATATCTTTTGCAGAAGAAATATTGATCTACTCCTCAGCCATTCTATATTGACCTCAGATAATATTCCTTATAGTAAAATAAATTTGGCCTCTCTCCATTCCGTCTGCCAAAGTAATTTCTGGCCTGACTCATGAGTACAAAGGACAGAATGGAACTTAAGTCTTACTCTCTGAAGTTATGTGTGTTTTTAAATCAAACTGAGCTATAAAATGACTTGTCTCCCTTTAATTTTCCCAACAAAAAATATTCAGAGCTTCCTTTTCGGAGTTTGCTCTAATTATAAGAGAAAGAAACAGGATTTCTAAACTGAATTGACTTGTTTGTTCTCTGACTTAAAAAATTTTAATAAGTTAAAAAAGGAGTGTATCATTTTTCCATTTTATTTTCTGTATGGATTTTTGTAGACTTTTTATGAGTGATACAGAATTTTAGAGCAAAAGGGATCTCAGAGAGCATCTTATCTTTCTCAAATCACTTCTGATGAGAAAAGTTAATAAAAAGAGAAAATGAACAGTCTTGGTGCCAAATGTAAGCTGTGAAAGAGACCCCCTGACTTTCCACTGGTTTCATGCTCCTCCTTTGTTTAGAAAACAAAAAAATAGCAATCAAAATCTAACCATATATAAAGATGCTTCAGCCATTCCATCATTGTTTTCTCATTCAAATCTTTGCAGAGATTACAGTGCTAAAATTTTAGCCAAACTGTTGAAAAATTCTGCTTCTAACCTGATTTGATGAAAGTCATTGATTGAGTGTATCTTCCATAATAACAACGTGTTAGCGGAATTTGTCGGCTCTCCTAAACATACTGTTCAACTTCCAAAAAAAGTCGGTCTTCATTTTCTTCACGATAAATTTCCGAATGTATTTATTGTTTATGGGCTGTGTATCGTGTAAAACTTTTTATATGGAGTTGGAATAAGTCAATGAATATAATGAAAATGTTGTTTTCACATTTGAATGACCGCTGTAGTATATGTGAATGTAATATTAGGACAGATGAAAGAAAGGTCAGAGAGCATTTCAGTTCTCAGCCATTCTCCTCTAATGTCAGGGTTTCTCTGCTTTCTGTAATGTTATCATCCATTTCTTTTATTCATGTCAGGAGGTTAAAATGACATTAAGTATCTGCTATTGTAAAATGGATTCTCATTTTACCTCTAACCATAAATTCTTGAAGGGTAAATGGAATTATGCATCCTGTAGTCTTCAAGCTCCTCAGTACATAGGACAGTAGTTTGCATGATCATTTTAATGTCTAATCCTATCAATCCACAACGCTTTCTTTTCTTGTACAACTGTAAGAAGAAGTCACAACATTCTTGAGGTAACAGAGATAATAGCAACAGCTGTCATGGATTTCTAAAAAGGGTCTTTAGGAAATAATTATATCTTCATTAAGTTTGAAGGGCGAAAACATAACACTGTGTTTAAATGTGTTGGAAATTTTCCTGAGCACTTAAACTTTTAGGCGTTTGTGCTGGAGAGAGAGAGAGGTAAGGGCAAATCAGTTTACGTGATGGGGCTGAACCTCTTTGCTCAGTGCCAGTGAGTGGAAGAGCCCTTGACCAGAACTGGGGGTGCAGTAGGAAGCAGGTCAGAAGACAGTACAACTGCTCAGGCCTGTGTTCAGTTAATTGTGAATTTATCCAACTAATGATTTTAGTGCAGACTGCAAACTTACTTATATAATGACTCTTTTGGAAAGATGTTGATCAAAGAGGTGAGTAGTATACATTTTAATATATAATCAAGAATATATGTCATTTCAAAAAAAAAGCATAGCATATATGTCATTTCAACATTCAAATAAAACATACCTATTTAGTATAAAGAAATCTGTTATTTGTAATATGGAGAAGAATTAGAATCTAAGTTTACCAATGTGGACTGAGTATGTAACTTTTTCTAATGACCTCCAGCAGCTCACTGGAAAAGTCTTTCTGTACATTAAAATTTTTTACATTTTAAGTTTAGTTCAGCAGAATTCCTAATCATTCCTCTCCTCTGCTCCCCTGACTTGGGTCGGAGAGTTCGGTCTGTGTTGCCGTTAAGGTGTTACACTGGGGCTAATCTCTGTAAAGTGCTAGCATTTGTTCTTCTTTTTCCCTATCATCAATCTTTCACAATCATATCAAACCCCTAATGTATCAGCAGGTTTCCCAGAGCTACTGGTTAAAATTACCTTTGCTTTTGGTAAACTCTGAACCTTCAAGCCTCAGTGTTCTCAGCTGCCCCCTGTGGATTCTGTGAAGCCTCTCTCTGCACATTCCTCACTGCCAGCCACTTGCTTTATGTCCTGAAACCGGGAGCCTGTGCACAGCCCTGTTTATTATTCCAGCCGTACCTGCCAGCCTACCTTAAGTGGAGAGAATGTGTAAATATTTCCAATAATTGGTGTCGCTTATGCAAACTACAAGTAAAAGTGGATAGAGCTCCCCAAGCTGGATAGCTGGTGTTTATTTTAGACAACAGTGACACAAATTCTTTAAACCCAGCTATTTTTTAAAGTTTCTTTCCTTTTCCGACACCACAGAAATTGGCAAATTTACCTTTGTCTTTACAGTAAATGCTGCAGTTAAATATCCTATTTCTTTAGGTTTGTCTCGTTAATTTGCTATCTGTATACTTCATATTGTAGTTAAACTTTTTATCTTCCTGTTTGCATACACTTTTCTTTTACTTCTTCCGTTTCATAAATACTTCTCTTATATTCATTCTGAAACTATCCATTCTTAGTAAAAGTGGATTCCAATATAGGGAGGATTTCTTGAATATATGGTTCATGATGTTTTCACCTTTACAGACTATAGTTTCCACATACAACCCTTAGGTTGTAATTTTATAATTTTGGAAAGCTGAGTCCTGTCTTTGATGACAGTGCCTTAGTTATTAGTGTGACTCATTTTCTTACCTCTTACTAATGACCTCTGCTCACTATTGTGATTTCGTCTCCATAAGATTTACAGTAAATACCTGGGGAGTTTTTGAAAATTAATAGAAAAAGGAGAATGCTTTTTCTCCACGAGCAAAAAGGTATTTTAAGTAGCTCTTGCCTGAGGTAAATAAGATTGCCAAATGTTGTTCTCAAACTTTGATTTTCTGTTTGGCAAAAGGCCTTAGGCTAATGATGGTGAAATAACAGGCATCTCAACCTAAAATTTAAGATACTCACTTTGAAAGTCACTTACATGTTTTACCCTGCAGAATATGATGCAAATGCTTCGGTTTATTTTTACATTTTTAATATTAGCATTTTCTAAAATGGTCATTAAAAAAGAAAAAAGTATTAGCATATCGAAACAAATAAAAACAAAAGCATCTCGGGTATAGGGTCTCCAAAAGGGTCTGAGTAATAGCAATAACTCAGACATTTTCGAGAAATGTCAGCACCCTTTCATATAAGTTCTCATATAACACTTTGATGTACAAAAGGCTATTATATTCTTTCTGAAGTAGGAGTAACTAAGGCACCAATTGTTAACGGCTATATCATTTGTTAAGAGCCATGATTATATTCTATGGGATGTTTCTGTAAAAGTTAATAATTGCTAGGATTTATTTATATACATGCTACTAAATTGTTATGTAATACTATTTGTTTTTAAATAAATTATTATTATATTATCATGCTTAATTATTTGGGATATGCAAGCCACTTTAAAAAAAAAAAACAATGTGAATCATTTAAATAGGTTCTCTTGTCAGAATTACTTTTTTTTTCCTTTACTTGTGTTCCCTAGAGTCTCCCTGGATTGATCAAAAGGAAATGCAGTTTAACCCACCATACTCTTTTTAATGTAATATAAATGTTAATGTACTATTTAAGGGCTGGGGTGTAAAGAAGAAATTTAAAAGTTTTGAGTATTCGTATAAACAATTTTCTGATCCTGAAGAATTATTTAGGTGCCATTTTTCAAGCCAAAGTTTGTGTGTTATTTTTAATACAACTGTATCTCCATTTTTGTCCTTTTTAAAATTTGGTTTGTTTTTTGCAGTGGGTACACCTTATTACATGTCTCCAGAGAGAATACATGAAAATGGATACAACTTCAAATCTGACATCTGGTCTCTTGGCTGTCTGCTGTATGAGGTAGGCAATGCTGGTGAAGTCCAGATACTGATGCCTTTTCACTTGCTCCGGCCTTCTTCCCCCATCCTTACAGCATACTCCTGTTGTCTTCTGCATGATGTTTAAAAATAGGCTTTTTAATTATGAAGAATTAATTCCTTGGGTTAATAACTGTTATATAATGGAATTCAATAACTATACATTCCTAAACATTTAATTCCTCTAATGTATTTAAGGTGTGTCCTTTTGATGAGAGTTATTTTTTAGAGTTAATTTTATGTTTTTGTTGTGTGTCTCACATTTATACAAATATACCTTTGAGTATCTATGAAGCCTTAGCTGGACTTTTCAGGAGAGGTGCAGTGGAATGGATTTAAAATGTGAAAGTATAGTAAATACTTTATTTTATTTTACTTTTACTCAGGTATAATTCAGTATCAAGAGTAGTATGCAAACAGATAATTTTTCTAGGTTATCTATTTAGTGGAAGCAAGTAACAGTTTGTATTGGTAAAGCTCAGTGAAATACTCTCTCCTGCTCTTCTGGTGATAATTTATCCAAGGAAGATGGAATCATATAGGCAGATTCTCGAAAATACTGCAATGCAATAATTTGGATGATTAAAAGTGAGCATATTCGTTATCACATTTTATAGAGAGAGCAATGGAATCAAAGAGTATCTCAAGCAGGTGATTTTGGTCATTTTGTTTTTAATTGAATGGTAATTTTTTTAGGCTTTAAGTCAAAGCTGTTAATTAAAAATTACTATATATCCGAATAAGTTTTCATAAAGTGAAGAAACATGCTACAGTAGATAGAAACCAATACATTTCTTATTACATATTTTGTTATCTTTTATCCTCCTGACTTAAATGAAATCTGAAGACATTATCTATTTTAATTGTGCCACTATTACTTAGAAGTGGAACATCAGGAGGTAATGTATTAATTTTGAAATGTATGTCATCATTTTTTAATTTTTTCAGTGATTGCAGATTTAAATTTCTTTAACTTAAGGAACCTGAAATTATATATTTGTTCTTCTTTATAACATGAGTGACTATACATAAATGAAAGGATTTTGAAATGTTCCTATTAAATAAGCTCGTCCTTAGGATAATTTTCATTATGAAAAATTATGAATTAATAATGTAGCAATGTGTTTTTATATATGCACATGAGATTATACAACATTTATGCTCATTATACCTTTTGATACTTTGGTACAATGCTTAAAAGTAGTTTAATTATATTGAGTTACCATAGTGTTTCAAAGTCCATCACTGTATACATTTAAGATATTTTGTATCTGTTTAGGTAAGCTTACATTCCTTCAGGCCATCGTCCAATGTTATCAAAATGACATTTTCTCTTTAAACACCTAAAAGTAAACAGCAAATTGGTTTCCAATAACAAGATTAAATTTAGCAGTAAAAAAGAAGATGTTCAGAGGAAGTAAAATGAGTAGGTTTTGGGGAAGAAGTTTGCATAATTCCTTTAAAACTAAGACTACTCTCATGTCAAAACTGAAATAATTTATCATATTTTGAATTTGCCTTTGAGAGGCAGTGTCCTGTTCTTATGTATACTTAAACCACTCAAATAAAAATTATCTCTTTGGACACTCCTCCATCCACGAGTCATATGTGTTGTAGATGATTTCTAGTTAAAGTATTTACCATGCTAACATTAGTTTTCATCTTATTACATTTTCTCTATTTCTCCATGTGAGTATTTTGGAAGAACTGGAATTTTTCTAGGGATTTAATTAACCTTTATATTCTATCTCCTTTCAGTTATGTTTCAATATAATGATAAGAGAAAACCTAGAAATTTAGCTTTAAAAAATGGGCCATAACCTCACACAGATATTTTATATTGTGTATCCCTAAGAAATTATTATTAACAGTGAAGGAGTAGGAAGCCTTTTTTGAAAATGTATTTTAAACTCAGAAAATTAGACTTTCAAATATTCCTGAAACCTTCAAAAAAAAAAAAAAAACTAGCAGTACAATTTTAATTGATATGCAACAAAGTAGACTTTACTAATTAAAATCAAGATGCTGTGCTTTTGCTACACGGACCTTTACATGGAAAAGTAGGTTTTACACATTTCCTTTATTGTTCAGCGCAGCAATTGCATCCTTACAGGGTTGTAGGTTGGTGGCTTACAGTTCAAAAAAAAAGAGAGCTGCCACCAGCCCCGAAGACAGACAGTGGGCTTTCGTCCCTCCAACACCCCCAGAATACTAATCAGGAAAGTCAGACCCTGGAGGTCAGGGAGCAAGTCAATCATTCTAGCGATCGTCTCAGTGTGGAGGATCAAATTAGCCTGAAAAATTCAGCTGCTGGGAGGAGAGGGCGAGCAGCTGTCAGGGGCAGCATCGAGATGCACTAATGAACCAGATGAATAGTGCAAAAGCTTGAAAATAAAAACAGGACAGTTGACATTTTTCATCTGTCAAAGCAGGAGATGCATGAAAATATACTATTCCTGTTTAACTCCTTAGGGGACATTCAGATTTTTTTTTTTTTTTTAACACTCTGCAGTGTGGAGGAAAAGGACAATAATGAACTCCTGGCATATGATAATGAATGTGTGTACATTTACATAAGGTTTCACAAACATGGGAGCCTATAGTTTTAGATGGTATTTCTAAAGTAGCATTTTTAATATCTTAAGGCATGCTTGCATTAAAAACAAAAATGCCACGATTATTATTGTAGTTCCTCTTGTACACATTTTCTCCGGGGTGGAGTATTAGAGATGATTGGGACATATGAATCATCTTTTACTTTTTTCTTTTCATGTGGACCAGCTATTCCGAAAGTTGTTCCGTATAGACCTACATAGGTTTTATATACAATAGAGGCTGGGTAAAAATCCGTCAGCCAACTTTCCAGGGTTGATTTCCAGTTGCATCCCCTCTTCCTCCAGGCTCGGAAGGAGTTAAAGCTCTGTCTGGAGCAGGGAAGACAGATGAGAGCCATTTTCAGCTAGTCCTGTCCCCACTGACGCTCACTGAGTAGCACAGCATGGACTAGCGTGTTTCACACACACTCCGCCTGTCTGGGGAATGTACACATTGTCCTTCCAAAATCAAACTTATTAGCACATGTAGAAAAGGGTGACTGACTTTGGGGCAGCCTGGCACTCCGTGTTGTATTCTTGCTGCTGCGGTTCAAAGATTTAGAAGGTTTTGAACAGGATGCGAACATTTTAAATTGAATTTTTAGTTTGTAACCCTGCTTACCACCGTACTTGCTTGCACTTTAAATGTCAAGTCAGAACCTTGTCTTAAAATAAATTTAAATCCAATAATGTCTTTTTTAAAGTTGTTCATCCTTTGAGTGTTTTTCTGCATAAAAATCTCATTTAGAAGCCTTGAATTGCAGCTGTGACTCGTGCAGCTTTGGAAGATATTTAGTGTTTTGAGACATTATAAAAAGAAAAGAAGTTCTAGTTCATTGTAATCTATTTAGGGATCCATTAGAATATTCAAATTGAGAAGACTTTTTTCTTCTTAGAATAACTTTTCTCTGTAGAACCGTTATGCAAGATAAAGTACTATGCATTCTAGTCCCTAAATTATGTTCCCTAGATTTTAATTCAGTTTTAACTTCAGTTTCATGTTTGTTATATTTTGACCCTTAAAGTAGTTGAGATATACCTTGAAATGTCTATTTTGTCATGAAATATACTAATTGCTTTTAGGACACTATAGATACAGAGTTTTTAAGTTGTGTGTTGTTAATATTGTTTTATATTATTTTATATGTATATATGTATACATGTAAATGCTAACCGTATCTCTATTTTAGGGAATTATAAATCTTGAAAAAAATAATAATCAAAAGTTGAAATAAGATTTTTAGCACTTACTAAATAATTCTCAGAAGGGAATATTCATAAACGTCAAAATGCCTAGAAACTTTATTTAAAGTATTTGTAACTATTCTCTGTGCTAGTGTAATATATGAAATCACCTTTAAAGTTACCATGTAACTATATCAGTTTCATTGGGAGCGTTTTACAGATGGCTGCGTTACAGAGTCCTTTCTATGGTGACAAAATGAATTTATACTCGCTGTGTAAGAAGATAGAACAGTGTGACTACCCACCTCTTCCTTCAGATCACTATTCAGAGGAAGTAAGTCATTTTCAGCCCCTTGTTTGTCTCCTATTCATTTTGCTGACCTTTGTTTTTATGAAGAAATTTTACTTTATCCAGTAATACAAATGAAAAGTATAGGTAGCTGCATAAACACTTTTGATTCTGTTTTCCTTCTCTTGGAGACTTGCTGTTTAAAGAGTTGATTCTGGAATCCATAATGTGGAATGGAACACATCACAGCATGTGGTGTAAAATTGGCCACTTCCTAGGTGTGATAAGAATAGTAGCTGACTTTACAGCATACTAAACACCGCAAAGGGCAAAATTAACTCTCATACCCAGACTCTAGTTTATCAGCATCCCTGGTGGCCCTAGTAGGGCTGACTCTTCATTTTCATAGCCTCAGACCAGCAAACCATTATCACTTCCTATTTTGGCAGAACCCCCTCTCTCCATGTTTTCCAAAATTGAAACATGCATCTCTCATCTACGTGTTCCTGAATCTTATTCTTTAAGCTTCACCTCTTTGACAATACTTGTCCTGTCACCGCTTTACTGCTTGCTAGTGACAAATACCTTTGGGGAAATGTTTTGAGGTTGTCTTTGTAGACATGGTAAAATGATTGCAAATTTCATAAGACTTTACACTATTAAGACCTGAATCTGAATCCTTGCATGCTTTGGTGACCTATCGAAATGAGTTATTTTGGCTCTACCCAACATCCAGATTTTCATGAAAAGAAACATGTCCCATTTTAACTTAATACATAGGATTTTACCAGTATTTAATGAGGAGGTATCCAGAATAGCAATATCTCAGGTCAACTAAAATGTTTCACGTAAGCTCTTTTTGGAATACTCACTGGGGGCCCAGCCAGAGGAAGAACCATCTTGAGTTAGGACATCTCACATCTCACCTTCCAGTGAGCAACACATTCTTTTGCCCTGGGAAAACAGAAAGGAGAAAGGAGAAAAAAAAAATTATAATGTTCGCTTATTAGATAATTTTGTCAGTCTTTTTATTGTGAAATGAATAACCTTCATCCCTCGTATTATGTAAGGAAACGTGAGTCCATGTAACTTGAATAATAAATATCCCTAATGATTTTTTACCATATGTAAGCATTTGTGTTCCTGGGATGTAATGAGTATTTTTTTCTTCTAGTAGTTTTGATACTGATAATCAATTGTGTCTTTTTTTTTGGCTTCATAGCATTCGTGTTCAGGTAATTAGAATAAACTCTTAGAAGGCAGTGATGATAATTTAGAAGCATTATCTCTATTTGATGTTAATACTATTATGTTAGCCATTTTTAATTACTATTTTGGGTCTAGACTATAAATATGGCATTTCACAAAACCAACTTCAGAGCTGGAGGCCTGGAAATACAGTAGGGTGTGAACAATAATGCAAAATGATAGCAAGAATGTCAGGGGCCTTTCTTTGTTGTGTCATTCATGCTGTCTTCTTTTTTCCATGAAGCACATGAATATTTCACATATCTGCATCCTCATCCCCTATTCTTCTTGACTAATTTTCAGACTGTCTGAATTTGCATTTCACATGGTAGCTGATTAGGAGATGCCGAGTGCAGCAGTGAAGCCTCAGCAGGCGGTTACCATGGTGACCTTCAGCAGGATTTTAATGATGATACCACTAGTGGTTCGTTGAAGTCGGCCTGCCTGCAGGGCTACTTCACTGCAGCTAAGTGTGAAGTTGGATATGCGGATTCTCAGCCAAGGGGCAAATATCAAAGTCTGGCCCAGATAGAAGGTCTCAGAGTTGGGAAAGGAAAATAGATTTCACTTTTTATTTCACTCTATATCGTTGCCAGTTTCGAAAAGAGCTATAGAGCAAAACACGTTTAGATGGTGACTTCCCAAAAAAGAGAGTCCAATGCCTCATACAGGTAGAATCTGTTGTCATGCCCTGATGAAGAAGAAAGCTAAATATCTGGGTAAACATGGAAAATAATTTTTACTAAAGAAGCGAACATAAAAATGCACAGACTGTATAACAATGTTACTTTAATCTGTTTAGTTCTGTAGAAGAGTTCTCAAAACAAGAGCTTTGAAATGCAGATGTGCTAATAAATATTTTCTGCCCTTAAGTAGGCATTCAGTTTGTTTGTAGAAGAATTATTCAGGATTCATGGTGGCAAAAACAGATTTGATGCTGCCATAATATCTCAAACATTTTTTTTTTATCAAGTAGGCTCTTAAGATCTTTCAAAATTCAAATTGCCATTTAGTTTATTAGAATAGCAAAATAGAGGAACCAATGAAAAGTGAAGTACCAAGTTTTCAAACACTGAACTTTTAAATAAAAGTTGACATTTGTCAGATATCAATCTTATCGCCAATACAGCAACAGACTGTGTTTGAAAAATAAGAATTTTAAGCAAATTGAATACCAAATATCTATTTGAGAGTTTACCAGATTTATTTAACTACTGCTAAATTTTTAAGGCTGCTGTCCAAAGATTTGAAGGGAACATTTTAAGAGAATACTAGCTATACCTACCAATCAGCCTCAATTGATAGGAATCTTGAGGAACCCTACTTAATTTGCTTCTAGATATGTATGATTATTTTATTTAGAAGGATTCAGTTTAAAAGCTTGGAATTACTTTGATTCCCTAGTTATACTCTAAAACATGGATACAGGTAAACATTAAAACTAAAGATGAGGAGTTAGTATCCTTTGGAAAATCAGGTCTGTACCTTTCCTTTTGAATTATAATGTTAGTAGTATGTACAAATGATTAGAGTTCCAGATTAAAATATTTCAGCTACACATGAATGATATTAGGAAATGTTTATTTTATGGCTCATTAAAATATATTTTATTTCTGTTTTCTTTTGGTGTTTTCTGTCTTTACTAGTAATCATCCAATTAGCGTATCATTGGGGAATTACTATGTTTAACAAAAATCTTGGGTTGAAAAGATAGATATTTTCCCTTAGGTGTCTCTCTAGTTCAAGTTAAATTTGGTATTGTTGTTGGCAATGAAGCAAACATATATTGAACATTTACTATGTACAAGGGATTATGACTCAAAAAGCCCCTCATAATCTGACCTGGGCTCATCTCTTAAGGATTATTGATCATTGAATACTCTCCATTTCTTTCCTTAGCTCTGTCAGTGCCAGTTCTACCAGAAATTCTATGAATTTTCATGTTTTGATAAGATACTGATTCCTCTTTCTGAAAGACCTTTTTCCCTGTCCTTTACCAAATTCATTCTTCTCCTTTCAAACATAGCTTGGATCTCTTGCAGACAGTTTTCCCGAACCTTCTTCTCTCCCCGTGCCCTCCTTCTGGCAGCCATGCTGTGTTGGAGTAACTTCTTTGCAGGGTGCCTCTTCCTCCAGACTGTGAAGCCCCTGCCCTTGAGGAGCAGTAACTCTGGATCTTATCTGTGTATTTCTAGAATCTGACATATTCTAAAACGTTTGGTGATTGATTGATGGAGGAGATGAAGGAATGAGGAAAGATTAAAGGAGATTAGCCAAAGACTTGGGTTGAAAAGATAGAGTTTTAAAAAGTGGATTGAACCAATAAATGAGAATTGAATAAATGAGGGGAAGTTCTCCAAAGAACTTTCTATCTTACTAGTAAGGCAGAAAGCTACTGAAAAGATAGGTCAGAGGATGTGGTACTTTTCTTTTATTCATACTGCTTCCTATGTGGTGTTTTCATTTTTTTTTTTCCATAAACATCATCATCTCATAAATGGCCAGTGTCTATTTACTGGGAAATAAATAAATCGATTAATTAACTTAATTTCTTTGAGAAACACTGGAGTGGTAATTAAAATTACGCCTCGATTCATTTAATTATCTCAGACCATAGGTAAATACAAAAGTAATAATTATTAAGAAAATTAAAAAATGTCACTCTACTGAATTAGTTCTTCTTAACTGTTATATTTTGTTAAAAATGTAACCATAGCCCAGTGGTTACAGCGTCAGCTACATACACCATCAGCCACATACACCGAGGCTGGCAGGTTTGAACCAGCCCTGACCAGATAAACAACAATGACAACAATAGCTGTAACAAACAATAGCTGGGCATTGTGAGGGGCACCTGTAGTTCCAGCTACTTGGGAGGCTGAGGCAAGAGAATTGCTTGACCCAAGAGTTTGAAGTTGCTGTGACACCCCAGCACTCTACCCAAGGCAACATAGTGAAACTCTATCTCCAAAAAAAAGAAAAGTTGACTAGGATTTTGCCTCAGTAGTTGTTCTTAACAGTTTTCTCTTCATTAAAGGGGATATGTTTGGGGAAAAGTTCTAAGTATATGAGTGGAAATCAGAATGAAAGAGTGATCTTGGTTTGAGAAAGTAGCCTAGGAAGAAATTAAATTGAAGGCTTAAAAACAATGCTTTGATGAAAGAGAAATATGAATACCTATAAAACATTAGAAAGATGGTTAAAATCTTTTTAATGAAGTGAACTGTGTATTATAACGTTGCTTGTTGGCCTCAAATAATTGCTATGGCACATGTTTAATAATAATTTTAAATTTATTATAAATAAAGAAACTGAAGAGCACCATATTTGTGATTATATTTTGGAAAATTGCTCATTTAGTAAGTCTTTGGTAAGTCTCATGACTACTTTTTACAGGTGAAGAAACCAAAATGTGAATTTGCAATCAGAATTATTAACCCAGCGATCACTTTCCACTCTATTTAATGTCTCTTTTGTTTTAGATTAAAATGTCTCTACATTTTGTGTCTTTATACCTCCATCTCACAAATGAAAAGTATTTGTTCTAATTAAAAATCAAGTAATGAGACTACTACTCACATATAAAAATGATCCCTTAAAATGTCAACCTGAAAGATCACATCCAAAGAAGTAATAGAGGATGGATAAAATCTCATAAACTTCACTCATAAGTGGTAATAAGCATATTTTGGTTTAACCTCCTTTCAATTGTTCTTGTCTTCCTTTCTTAGTTGGACAAATGTCCCCTTCTTCCTTTCTTTCTTTTTTTTTTTTTTTGAAGTTAGAGAAATGGAAGGCAGGAAGAGAAGGTTCTCCCCTTTGTGGCCTCTCATGGACTAGTTCAGCAGCACTGCCAGACAGTGTCATCCTTACTGCTTCACTCCAGTGTGTAAGAATTTCCTGCATCATCGTCATTGTTTTTGAGACAAGAAAAATTTCCACTTTCTAGAATGTTTAAAAGCTAATATAAGGATTTAAAAGTGTAGCATTTTTTCCTATGGTTGATTATATACGAAATAACAACAACAATACATTTTTAACAATAAGTTGAACTGTAACTTTTCGATATTTATTAGGTTATTAGAGAGTATCATGAATTTATGTGTCTTTGAATAAAATTGTAATGTTGAGTTTTTTTCAACTTTTGAAGTCACCATTTTCTTTAATCACCTTTTTCTTCTATCGACTTGCCTGTTAAAGGAAGAAGGGCAATGACATTATGACCATTTTATGTATGAGCAAGTGGAGACCCAGACACCGTTTAGAGCAAATTCTAGAACTCGGGGCACCTTCTTCTTACGGCACCCCCCTGCTTGTGCTACGAGAACACACAATGCAAAGTAAACTCTTAGATGTTTTATGAGTGAGCATTTCACAATTTCTAACCTTAGTCTTAGGAATTCTTCATTTTTCTGTTTTCTCTTCTGATCCTTTCACTCACCATATTTATCTAGAATCTCCTTCCTTAAAGGCATGCTGTGTTAGAAGGCACATGTAGGATCAAGCATTTGCTCCTAATACTCTGCAGGCTTGTGATAACTCAGGGACCATTACAGAAACCACAGAAGGTAGGAATACACAGACATGTAAAAATTACTGCATATATCACAACAAGATATCAGGTGATATTTGGTCCTTCATATAATAAACAAAAGAAAGTTACACTTTGTCATAATTGCATTAGTGTTTTATTTTTCCAATTGACTGCCTTTAAGGAAAGGAAAATACTTCATGTGAAACCTTTAAAAATTATAACTGATTTTTCTACCTCACATTCTTAAATAATTTCTGTTTACTTTTAAATTTCAAATGTGTTTAAAAGATTTTTAAGAAAGTCAGTAACAAAAAATGTGACCTTTGTTTTTCCTCATAAAAGAGCTGCTTTATGTAAATAAGGGGAAAAAAACAAGATGAGAGTGTCAAGTAGAGAGTATTTTACATTTTTTAAGTTAAACTAAGTTTATAACACTCGTTCATTCATTTGAGCAGTCTGAATATTTTTAGTTTATAGGTGCTAGGTGAACAAACTTTTATACAACTGTGTAAGTTTTCTGGAGTTTTTTCCTGGAAATTAGCCAATGTTACTCAAATGGTATTGAAGGTTTTTTTTTTTCTTGTCCCAAGAATATTTAAATGAAGGACATTATATGACACAAATAATGTTTGACAGTAAATTTGTACACATATTTCTGCATTTCCTGTAATTACGTAATCAAATGCTGAGGTAAGAACATTTTCTTTAAAATGTAGAGCTATATAATAGTAATAAGTAATAGTGTCATTCATTAAAATTAACTTAGCATTGAGTGTTATTTCAAACACAGTTGTAACACTGAATTTTCCTTCCTAAAAATTGTTTCAGTAAGTTTAGTATTTTCGTCATTTAAAGTATCAGTTGGCCACCTTACTAAAAGTTGCCATATGAGATGAGATCTTTAAGCTTTGAATGTTCCATTTTTTTGTTTAAAAAATATATTTAAGCAGGCCCTTTGTTCACCTGTGCTTCTGAAGTGACACTGGAGACTTGCTCCTTGAAGACATGAATCCAAAATGGTGCCCTATATTCCACATATCCTGTGGGACCCTATAAAATCATGTAACTTTCTATAAGACTTTCACAGTTTTCAAAAGACACTGAATGATCTTCAGTTGTGAAATATAGACATTACATTACTTTCCTTATATCTGTGTAAGATTACTTTCTTTTTTCCTTTCTCTCTACCCCCAAGTCAATCACTAGTGACACCTTGGTGTACAAGCTGGATACGCCTAATCATTTTGTATAAATATCTAATGCTCCAAAATACCGTGTACTTTAATGTATTAGACCCACTTTGGGGTGCTAAAATGTATCCTTGGGTAGATGGAAATTGGGTATATCTGGGAGGCTGACAAAACATAATTGGTCTCAGAGGGATTAAGATGGGGGCAAAAAAGAAACAGTACCAATAGCACTAGTCTTTATTATTCTATTGAGAATTGTGTTAGTGACCTAAAGCTATAATGCACAAAGAGCCCTATTGTTATTACCTGTACGTGACTGAACTTGATCCGTAATTGGGTTATCACCCTGACAACAACGACTGTTAACACTGTCTTCTTTTTAATATTTCTGGTATTGACCTATTTGCTTTGATATCTCTTTAAAATATATAGACCAAAATACATAAGTATTTTTTCTACTTTATTGACAACATTCATTTCCATATGGTTTATGACTTCATAATCATTTAAAAAATATTACAGAGAATTGATTTTTTTTTTTGCTCTGTCTGCTTTGTCTCATTTAAATTTCTGTGTTTGCTTTTTAATTTTTTCTGAAGCATCTGAATTAAATGGTTTTTTCTAATTTTGTAAAGGTTTTTGCATATTCAGGTTTTTATTTTTCCCTTATTTTCAATGTATTATATAAAATAATTTTTTTAAAGCAACAAGCAATCTTTTTTTTTTATAAATGAGTAGAAAGTAATACAAAGTAAATAAAGTTTCTGAGATAACATATCCATAACCTGTCTTTTACATTTTATTTTTATTAATTTTGTAGTGTTTATTGAGTACTGAAATAGAATTATTTCTATAATTTAAAATAATAATTTGAAAGCTAACTCCTTGAATTTAAGCAGAGAATTTGTTATGAACAACAATTGACTGATAATATTATTAGAAATTGAAATCTGACATAAAGGAATTTATGTCATTTGTTTTCCTTGAACATGCTTAGTAATGTAGTACGTGGAATAAATGCAGAGTATTAGATAAATCTTAAATATTTTTAAAGTAATTTCCTTTCTCTCAGAGGTCTATGGAAACTTTGTTAAAAACTTAAGACCAACATTGAGGAAGGTCTCTATGATAATTACCTCATTTTGATTATTTACTGTCTGATTTTGAGAGAATACCTAGAGGCATTTTTGTGTGTGTATTCATCAGGTCAGTATGTAAGTTTATTATCCGGAATAAAGACTTAGAATTCAACTACATTTTTATCTAGTTGGAGGCAGTTACTACCACCTTTATGAAAATAGAAATAATATTAAAATTACCATTTTAGTTATAATAAAAATCTGAACATTTTTGTGTCATAATTTAAGTGTATCTCTCAAAGATACAGTTGGCCTATATCTTACCATGAGTTTTGCAGAGCCCTAGAGAAAATTTTTGTTTTATCACAATTGGCCTATGAAATAGGAAGGTAGATCCACTGATTTCAGAAACCAAAGGAATTGGCTCGGCTCCTGTGGCTCAATCGGCTAAGGTACCAGCCACGTACACCTAAGGTGGCGGGTTTGAATCCCCAGCCTGGGCCTGCCAAACAACAATGATGGCTGCAACCAAAAAATTACCGGGCATTGTGGCGGGTGCCTGTGGTCCCAGCTACTTGGGAGGTAGAGGCAGGAGACTCGCTTGAGCCCAGGAGTTGGAGGTTGCTATGAGCTATGATGCCATGGCACTCCACCCAGGGGGATAGCTTGAGGCTCCGTCTCAAAAAAAAAAAAAAAAAAAAAAAAAAAAGGAAGAAACCAAAGGAACTGGTGTTGAGTGCGAACATTCCTGTGAAAATCCAATAGCTAACAATCTATCCTTGACAATGTAGAAGGTCACCCTACCTTTGTACATAGGTGGCCAGGAGGGATTCTGCAGGCCAAATTAGAAATTTTCCTCCAGCAAATGGCATGGTACTATATTTAAAAGTCTGGGGTTCTGGGGTTCTTTTTTTTCCAGGTTTATATGAGAGGACAACCAGGCCACAATATTTGAATTTGTTAGGTAGAATCCCACTTGTAGTTATGTCTTACACTCAAAAGGTGTGTCAGCCCCCCCTCACATACACACACACCATGCCCATTCATTGGGAGCACCCCAAATCCCCTTTCTTCCCTTTTCTCCCTCCCTTGTTCTTTTTCCCCCTAGCTTGAATTGAAATGAGTTTTTCTTCTCTGTGGGCATGAATTCAGTCTTCTACTGGCTTCATATTAGTATTGAGTACATTAGATATTTGATTTTCCATTCTTATAATACTTTACTAAGACGACTGTGTTTCAGCTCCATCCAGGTTTAAAAGTCACCATCTTTTTTATGGCTATATAGTATTCTATGGTATACATATACCACAGTTTTTTAATCCATTTCTGAGTTGATGGGCATGTAGGTTGTTTTTACATCTTGGCCATTGTCAATTGAGCTGTAATAAACAATCTAGTGCAAATGTCCTTGTGATAAAATGAGTTTTTTTCTTCTGGTACATGCCTAGTAGTGGGATTGTGGGGTCAATTGGGCAGTCTAATTTGAGTTCTTTGAGGATTCTCCTTACTTCTTAGTTTGCAGTCCCAGTAACAATGTAAAAGTGATCCCCTTTCTCCACATCCACACCAGTATCTGCAACTTTGGGACTTTGTGATATATGTTATTCTTACTGGGGTTAAGTGTTATCTCGGGGTGGTTATGACTCGCCTTTCTCCAGTGATTAGGGACGATGAACATTTTTTCATGTTTGTTAGGCATGTACTTTTCTGTCTTCCTGAGAGAGGTTTCTGTTAATGTCTCTTGCCCAGAGATAGATGGGATTGTTTGCTCTTTTTTTGTTGATTAATGTGAGTTCTGTATAGATCCTAGTTTATCAGAAACTGTTGTCAGATTCATAAACATGCAAATATCTTTTCCCATTCTGAAGGTTGTCTATTTGCTTTGATTGTTATGTCCTTAGCTTCACAGAAGCTTTCAGTTTAAGTCCCATTTGTTTATTTTTATTGTTGTTGCCGCTGAAGTCTTCATAAAATCTTTTCCCAAGCCAACATCTTCAAGAGTTCTTCCAACACTTTCTTCTAGGATTTTTATCATTTCATGGCTTAGAGTTAAATCTTTTATCCATCCTGAATCAATTTTTGTAAGTGATGAAAGGTGTAGGTCCAGTTTCATTCTTTTACATGTGGTTACCCAGTTCTCTCAGTACCATTTATTATTAATAGGGATTCTTTTCCCCAGCGTGTGCCTTTTTTTGGTTTATGAAAGATCAGATGGCTGTAAAAGACTAGTTTTGTATCTCAGTTTTCTATTTGGTTCCAAATGTCTGTGTCTCTACTTTTATGCCAATACCATGCTGTCTTGATCATTGTGGACTTACAGACTAAAATCTGATAGAGTGATGCCTTGAACTTTGTTTATATTACTAAAAATTGCCTTGGCCATATGGGGTTATTTTGGTTCCAGACAAAAATAACTATATTTTCCAGTTCTTCATAGTATGATGTTGGTATTTTAATGGGATTGCATTGAATCTGTAGATTGCTTTGGGAAGTATAGACATTTTAACAATGTTGATTCTTCCAAGCCAGAGCCTGTATGTTTTTCCATTTGTTAATGTCTTCTGCTATTTCTTTTCCTAGGGTTTCATAATTCTCTTCATAGAGGTCCTTCACCTCTTTTGTTAGGCACATTCCTAGGTATTTCATTTTCTTTGAAGCTACTGTGAAGGGAATTGTGTCTTTGATAAAGCTAGACTGCTTCAGTTCAAATCCAGTCCTTGCCTCTTATGACTTTGTGATCTTAGGAATGTGAAATTTGACTACTCTGTGAAATTGTACGTAATAGTAGTGTCTATCCCATTGAGGTGTTCATGAAGATTGAATAAATAGTATAAAAATCATAGAATGGTTCATAAATATTACCTTTTAGGAAATCATCTTCTCTCTGCTCTAACACTGGAATAATTATTTAGTTGAAGACCCAGAATTATCTTGTAGAGCACAAAGAGATGTCTTTTGATCTGAAAGTGTTCAGAAAACTGTATTTCCAGTTTTCCACTGGAGTCTTAGAAAAACTAATAATTCCATAGGCCATCTAAATATGAATAACGTAACATCTAGATATGTCCGTTAGCTGCAAAAAAAGTGCATCTGTTAGTAACCATTTGTCAACCTATTGTATATAATTTAACAACAATATTTTGATGACAAAAAAGCCAAGGGATTTTCTCTTCCTCTAATTAATGAATTTTAAACCTTATCTCTTAATACTATTCCTGGTTTGTAATACATAAGTGACTATTTTATCCTTCTATTCATTATGGGAGAGACACAAATTATCATCTAGGAGTGATATTATAATTTTGTATACATTAAAAAAGAAGGGATGAAACCTTGTTTATATATAGCAGTTATTTAATCTGATAAGAGACTATTCATGGATCCATATAAATTTTTAACCAAATTATTAAAGGCATAAAACTAGTCCATGAATGTTTGTAGCATAAAAGTGAACTATTTGGTGTGATTTTTTTCCCCTTACTATGAAAAAAGATTACTCCAAAAGAACTCATTTTTACCCACTAAAGTAACAAGTCTATCTAAATATATCTTTAGAACAACTAGTAGTTACTTACTGTATATCCAAGAAAACTACATCAAATCAAGAAGTTAGCCTCCACCTTAATTTCCCATTTTATATAATTTAACATCATTTTTTCCAAAAAAGAGCTGAGATAACTTACAGCAAAAGACGTGACTTCTCAATCATTAAAATAGACATATATAAGTACAAATGTTGAACCAGGGATGGAAGGGAATGTAAATATGCTTATCCTAATGGCCAACACGGTTAGTGTTGTTGAGCTGCTCATCTGCTTACTCCTTCCTTGATGTCATGGCACAAAGGGGAAAGGGAAAGATACAAAGCAAATGAGTTTCTGTCTTTAAGGAAGACAACTACCGGTTTCTAAGTGAAGATAAAGTTTTTCCTACTAAGTTATAGTAAAAATAGCTCAGACTTGTATAAGGATCCTTGAGTAATATGCCAGGAAGTATCTTCAACAGCAATTGGAAATACCAAAATAATATTTGATAAAATCCAAAGCAAGCTTTAAAGCACAGTTTTGGAAAGATGATTTGACAGCTGGATAAACTAATGTGCTCCCAAGATCCAGCCTTCTGGTGAGCTAATTTGATTAAACCATAAAACTTAGATTATCCATAGTTATAAAGATGAATGATGTCTTTTACAGAGTCTTAGCCCGAGTTTGGCACACCGTTTAAGGTTATATATACTCTTTAACAATAACCTGGATTCTATTTTGCTGATTTGCTTAAGGGAAAACAAATAGCACATCAGGTGGACACCCTTAAGGAAATCTGAGGCATCTCCTTACCACTGTGCTCACTGAATGGAAGTCGGACTAATCTCTGAGTAGAATAAAGTAGCTGAGATATTTTTTCTGCTCCATAATATGCACCTGAAAATTGGTGTTTCCTGTTAATCTCTAGTAACTTTTGTCTCCTGATTAAAACTAAGGTGATACCTTAAACCAAGCGACATCCTTTCATAGTGGTAATGATTTGAAATTAGTGTTATTGATAATCATTATTCATGTAAAACTTTACTAGGAATCACAAGAAATTCAAACCAAAAGACCAAGTAAGTAAAAGTAAGCAAGCTGTCAACAATGGTAAATGGTAAAAGGAGGATTGCTGAGGCCAGGAGTTGGCCACCACCAAGAGCAACATACTGAGAACCTGTCTTTAAATAAAGTTATGAAAGTACCCAGATGTGATGGTGTACACCTGTAGTCCCAGGGTGGCTAAGGTGGGCGATCACTTCAGTCCAGGTGTGCAAGACCAACCTTGCAATACAGCAAGACTTCATCTCAAAAAAAAAAAAAAAGAAAGAAAAGAAAGAAAAGAAAGAAAGAGAATAAAAAAATCTGGGTTCCAATTGAAGTTCCACCATTAATTTTTAAATTAGTTCTTAGTTTCTTCATCTATAAAATGAGATTGGGAGGTTTACAGTGCATTAAAAATAAATATTACAAATAAAATAATACAGAAGATTTTGTAAAATATTGAATTCTATGTAAATATGGGATATTTTTATATGCAGAATGCCTGTCCTTAAGCAAGACTAAGTTAACATATATTTAAGAGAACCACACAATTCAAAATTAGGTCCAGTGTAGGTTAATAACTTTTCACTTGTGCTGTGTCCTAAAATATAGTCAAAAATTATTTAATATATACAATTCAGTTATTTAGGATATGGAATTCTTATTTCTACCCAGATCTCAGGATGTGAATATATCAATGTAACAGCTTTACAACTCAAAGCTTCCCTCTTTCCCTCCCAAGATCACTCCTCCTCCTCTGTTACCTACTTCTATTAATGGCATCACTTCCCTTTCAGATAGCCTGGTAAAAACATCAGATGAATGCTGTCTCTCACCTGAAATCTTAGAGAAACTAAATTGAGCATTCTGTTGGCATTGTTCTATTTTGCCCATTTTTAACTATACCAAGAAAATAGGTGCTAAAGCTCTAATGATCTCTCTTTCTTGCCTTAAATACTGATTTCCTGTTGCCTGTGTGAATAAATTCTAACCCCCTTAAGTCTTTCTTTTATTTGGCTTCAGCACATCTTTGCATCCTGTTGCTACCCCGACATTCAGAAGTGTTTGCCATTGCTCTCACACACCTGTACTTATTTTCCAGGGCTGACCACCTGTGATCATTCCCTTACCTTTGCACAGAATTCTCTCTTCCCATTTTATATATTATGTTCATGTTTCAGACTTCTGCTCAGATGCCACCTCCACAAAGCCTTCCCTTTTTTCCTCAGCCAGAAGTTACCCATTATTCTTCCAATCATTGAGAACAAGCACTTACTGCTCATCCAGTATCCGTCCACTTTAAGAGAAAAACATACATTAAATGAAGCACAATAAAGTGTTAAAAGGGCTTTAATGAAAGTATGGGAAGGGTACATGGAGGCCAAGTAGAAAATAATAATTTCTACATGGAAAATAGTGTAATGAGGGAAGGCTTTAGAGAAGAGAGAATGTGGTGAGATGTGTACTTAAGGCAGGCAAGAGAGCCAGGGGATTTCAGGGAAGCATTATAAACAAAGCAGCAGCGTAAAGATATCAGGGCATGAAGCAGGTGAGCACAGAACTACAAGTGCTTTGTCACAGCTACTCTAGGGAAGGATAGGAGAGGAGGTGGAGTTTAGGGCTAACTATGAGACTGGAAAGGTAAGCAGGAGCTAAATTTTAGAGACCCATGTTACACCAGGCTACGGTACATACCAGACTTTCCAGAAGGCAATGGAGAGCCATTGAAGCTTAGAGTTGAAGTATAATTAACTTGGTAGTTAGGCAGTGCTAGGGAGGTTGGAAGACACTTCCAAAAGTGTGGCAGTGGAGATTGTCTGGCAAGAACAAACCCAAGGCTGAAGCAGTCTGGAAACAGCGGGACTTGGTGATTATTAGGCAAGTGGGGAGGAAGTACGATGAGGTGTCTCGTATGAATTTCAGATTTGTGGCTTGAGAAATTGGAGGTGCTATCCAAGATAGGAAGCACCGGTCACGGGAGAAAAAATAGTAAGGTCTCAGTTTTAAACATGTTTAATATGACTATTTACAGGCATACAAGGTGGAGATGTATGAACGGAGCCTGCAGAGAGGTCTGGGCTGAAGACACATATTTGTGTTCCTGGGCATGTTGGTTGTTACTGAAACCTTGGGCATAGATGTGCTTGTTTAGGATAAGAAGGTAGAGTGAAAGGGAAAAGAGATAGGGAAAGGAAAAACTTTGGGCCACACCAGCATTTGAAAGATTGTCAAAGAAAGATAAACCTACCAAGGAAACTAGTAAGGACACGACAGAGAAAATGAAGTCTTGGCTCGCTCTGAACATACATCCAAATGGAAAAGACTGAGGAGGGTGACAGGACGGGGAAATGGACTCACAGAAATCAAAGCACAGCCGTACTGGAGGAAGGACAGGGGCACGTGCTCATATTTCGGCTCCGATGCGGCATTTTTAAAAACAAGCCGTGTCTCTGGGAAACAAAGACAAAAATGGAATGAAGATGAAGATCACAGCCAAGTAATCAAGAACCTTCCATGCTGGATGACATTCAAGTACATGTCAAAACAATCCGAGATGATGCTTGCAGTACTTGCGATGGAGAAGAACACCGTTGGCTGGGTGTCCTCAGAAAATGAGGTGCAGCAGCTCAGAGAAGAGGAGGAAGGCAGTGATGCCTTCTGGGGGCAGCCGCACTTCCCTCAAAACACGTCTTGGGATACTCACCACTTTGTGGTTTATGACAGTTACAGGATTTCCTTGATCTCACATTTGTTTCTTTGTTCCATCCATCTTCCTCCCCTACACTGAAAGCTATTAAATGGCCTTGCCATATGCGTTTCATTTATTGCTTTATCCTTGCCACCCAGTAAAGTGTCAGGTACGTAATTTTCCGTAAGAAATTACTAAATGATCAAATGTGAATGAACAGATGAAAAGGGAGGAAGCAAGGAGCAAAACGGAAGAGTCAATCAGAAGGAAGATGAATCCTTCTCTCACCTTCCCTGTGGACAGGTTCTTTATCATCAAATGCCTCCCACCTAGGGCCTCTTACACAGCAGGTCCTTGGTGAGCTGAGTCAGAGTTGCTACCAAAGCATTTTTTAATTTCGTACAGTTTTAATGTTTTATTAACTTGGTTTATTATGCAACAGTAATAGTTTAGGGAAAATTTTACCAACAGATGGACTCATAAATATGATAGGGTATGCATATTTTATATTTCACATATTTGATCTTATGCAGTAATAACTTTGTTAATATTTCCTCTGGAAAAGAAAAACCACATGAAAATCAACTTCATATTTGATGGAGATTGAACCAATAACAGGGGAGGGAAACGCAAACACGGCCTTGCCTTGGCTCTGTCTCCCCTAGAGGGACTGGGGTTACTGACTGACCTGTCACCCCTTTCTGAGGCCATCTCCAAGGAGCAGTTAAACAGTTGCTTCTTGGTGCTCTCTATTGACCATATTTTTTCTTTTTCTCTTTATTTACTATATTCTACGTCTTTTATTATTTCTAGTTCTCATTCTTTACTTTGGAGAGCTGGAGAATCAGCCTTCTTCAACTCAACTTCATCATTGTTATCTCTAATCCTGCTTTTCCTTATGCCAGGAGAACATTAGGGTCAGACGTTCCTTGTGAGCAGTTGCAAATTTGACTTTATTCTGAAATATTATGCAAAAAAAGGAAGGTTTCTGAACCAGCTTAAAGGATGAGGTAGCATTACGAAGCCAGAAAATTGTAACTATCCACTTGTATTTTGGTTCAATTTAATAAGTTCTTGTGCCACAATTATCTTTCTCCTGCCAACCTTTCTGCTTCCTTTACCATTTTTATCTCTAAAGAAAATATCAGCTAGCACAGCTATGTGACCTGTTAGAACATATCATCTTATAAAATATGTATCATTATATAAGTACTTTCCCTACTTTTCTCTGCATTGTGCATAACCAGAGGTGTTTGTTTTTATTCTTACTGGTAAAATGCCAACCTCTTTCCAACTTAAATTTCTCTTAGATCATCACAATAAAATGTCTTGTGTATTGCTATATTCCTTAAGGGTTTTAAAGACTATGCTCGTTTGCAAAGAATCTTGAGAACCTCTCAGTCATTGTAACATTACCATCCAACATTGTTTAATTTCTAAATGTGGCTAACGTTGAATCATTAAATTTCATTCTGCGAGAATCCTACAATGGAAGGGATTATTACTAGAAGAACCCTTCTCACTCTTCTCCAGCTTCCCTTTTTAATATTAATGATGAAGAAATAAACCTTCAGAGACAGTGACTGCCTAAGGACACAGGGTAACAGAGCGCCTTCAGTGAGACTGCTTTCCACTCGCTACCCTTTCCTTCCCAAACTCTGACCCCTCACCTTCCAGGCTCCTTTCCATTCCTCTTCCTTCAGAATGACATTTCTCACTGGCTTAGGCTTCTCTGTAGCACTACAAACATATTCAGCCCACACATTTTAATACCACTTCTGTTTCTTCTAGTTGAAAATTGGTTTATCGTAGAAGGCAAGGACTGTGAAGAAGTTATGGTAATTTAATAATTTGCTAAGTGGCCAGAACGAATTATGCAAGTTTTCTAAATGTCCACATATTCCTAAAGACAGACTTACCAAGCAAAAGCATTTGATTTTCTCTGATTCTGTTTGTTGTCTATGAAAGATCATATACAATATTGTGATGACACGTAGTTTTCTAAGTTGTTAGCAACTAGAATTGAGAATAAATTCTTATATTCTTCTACCTGCTAGGGCCATGTGGAAGGGTATTTTTTTAAATTTGTTGAAATGTGCCTTCTTTTGTGATGTAACTAAGTAAACCTCAACTCTCTTGCCTATAAAGTGGGGATATTTACTTCACCATAGAGGATTAGAGTAATACTTATAACATCCCTTCTTTGTGATTATTACTCTTAGTTTAGAGGAATGCTGTTTCTCTAATATAAAGCTTAATATAAAACCTTTTATATATTTATATAACATGGTTCATGATAAATGTATATATAATGGCTATGAACCCTAATTGCCTTTATGAATAAAGTTTAAATTTATAAGTAAGGCTAATGTGGTAAGTTACACATCAAATATGCATAAGTATACCTACAATTAACTTGGAGGCTTCTAGTTAAGAACATATAATATTTAGTGGCTGCTATCTTTTGAAAAGCTATAAAAACCAAAAATCTATTTTAATGCCTCTAACTGTGGAAAAGACTGCTCAGTTAACATTAACACTCACAATGAATACGGATACATCTAAGAACACTTAACTGTAAAATCATTGACAGCAGTCTTTTATGTATAAAAGAAATACCTATATATTTCTAGTAAAGTGAATACTTAGAAAATGTACTTTCCTTATAACTCCATGGCTATTAAGAATTTTCTTTTAAATAACTAGAAAAGTTGTCTTAAGCAGGTTTATTTTTTCTCGTTCTTTGCAGCTACGACAGTTAGTGAATATGTGCATCAACCCAGATCCCGAGAAGCGACCAGACATCACCTACGTTTATGACGTGGCTAAGAGAATGCACGCGTGCACCGCGAGCAGCTGAACAGTGCGAGACCACGAGGAACATCAACTTAAAGTATTGTCGTGCAAATCATACCTCCCCGTTTATGTCTGGGTGTTAAGATTAATATTCAGAGCTCATGTGCTTTGAATCCTTAACCAGTTTTCATATAAGCTTCATTTTGTACCAATGTAAATCACCTTGTAACCCCCAAATGACTTTGGAAAAATCAAATTGCATGTTTGGAGAATAAAAGAAACAGGATGGTTTTCAAGAGATAAAGGTTTTTAGAATCGTTTAGAGTTTTCTGCAGATAAATTGTGTTCAGGTAGACTGCCGGTGCCAGATACGGAAGGGGCAGCCTGGCACACATCAGGATAGACTCGAAACCCGAGGAACAGTGCCTGAACAGGTGACTTGCTTGGTTTTTAGTAACTTATGGACACTGAGTTGAACACAATTGTGAACTTTGGTGATTATTTTATTTTTAAAAGTTTGAAGTATGCGTTTTAGTTTTTAGCATTGTAGTTTCAAATATACTTCTTATGATAAATGTAGGCAGAAACTATTTGAGAACCATTTAAAATTCTTTGCTTGCAAACTATTAAATGTGAAAAGATTTGGGGACAAAATGTGAGTCAGACACTGAAGAGTATTTTTTGTTTTAATATCTTTGATATTGTCTTTGCATTGAAATGGTATAAATGAATCCATTTAAAAAGTGGTTAAGGATTTGTTTGGCCGGTGTGATAGTTATTTTTAAAGTTGCACATTGCCCAAGCTTTTTCTGTGTGTTTTTATTATTGTTTGTACATTTGAAAAACATTCTTTGAATAACCTTACAGTACTATATTTCAATTTCTTTATAAATTTAAATACATTTTAACTCATAATTGTACACTATAATGTAACCATATATTTTTATTCATAGATTGTATTGAAGTTCAGATTGGTTCCCTTCAGAAATTTTTTTATATACAAGTTACTTTCTTATTTATATTGTATGTGCATTTTATCCATTAATGTTTCATATTTTCTGAGAACATAGTCCTCTTTTAAAATGTTTGCTATCTCACACTTTTTCTGGATGGAAAACATTTTTTTTAAGCTTTTTAAATTTGGGGCCTCCCGGTATGCATGTGTTTGGTCTTGTTAAAGAGGAAGAAAGGATGTGTGTTATGCTGTACCTGTGAATGTTGATACAGTTTCAATTCTTTGACAAGGTTGTAATTCTAGAATATGTTTAATGAAATGAAAAGTGGCCATTACTACAGCGGGAATTGTTAGGAGATTAACATTTCTAATGAGAAGCTTTCGAGCAGAGTACTGTATTTGTGCACGAAGATGACCGAGATGGTAATGCTTTGTTTAGTGTAAGGAAATGGGCAGAGTTTAGTTGATGCCGTCGTGCAGATGTGTTTTTCCCTGAATGCCTTCATATCAGTGGAGACCAGTTCCTCAGAGAAGTGTGAAGGGAAAAAGCCCAGAGGCAGTCACTGTTTAAGGACAGGCCGCACCAAAATACCCTGGGATGGATCGTCCTGCCAACGTAAGAACCTCGTGCTCAGAGAACACCTCCCCTTAGCCTATGGAACTGCTGGGTTTGTTTTTCATATGCTCCTTTGAATTATTTTAAAGTCTTATGTAATTTTAAAAATGTATAAAGGGCAAACAGTATAAACTCTTGTATTTCAGGATTTAGTCAGTCACACATGGTACCGGAAGAGTGATTTTATTTTGGAATAGACAAAGGAAATCTGGTTGGGTTTCTTTTGTTTTGTTTTTGTTTTATGAGGGCTGAATGCATTGTTTCTCCCAAATTCTTGTGACTTTTAACCTTGACAGTGATCACCCACAGACTTACCTCCAGAAATGCAAGAATTGTTGTTGTTGACCATTAATGTCCTGCTCATTTTGACGTAACAGAATTGACTCCGATGGGATGTTCTCTGGTGGGAACAGACGCTGTCCTTTTTCTTGGAATCCTTAAGAGTACATGGATCTAAAATTCATTAGCTTGACCCCTCCACACTGACTTTTAAGTAAAGATTTAAGCTTTTCTTCTCAGTGAATGTATCTGTTAGAAGGAAATAGCTAGAAAGCATTTGATGATCAGGGAAAGCATTATTTTCTACTTGTGGAAACTTTCTGTTTTGGATATTATATCTTTTTTTTTTTTTTAATCTAAGTGTCATATTTTTCCTGAGGAAACCACTGTGTAAAAACCAAATTTTAATTTTTAATGGGATCATTTCAAAGAATTATGAAGATGATTAGAAGTTCTAATTTTTATAATCACCTATAAGATGTTCTCTTTTTATTTTTGTTTATAAGTAAATTTTATATTAAGTTAAACATTTGAATTAATTTCAGAAGCAGTGATATGAAAGATGTATCTGATTCTGAACCTTCTTTAGACATTGGTACCTGTTACCCAGGGGAAAATGTGGGGTAACTTTGTTTTGCATAGTGAGGTTTAGAAATTGTGGATAAAGGGTATCTCTGTATAAATAAAGTGCTCAACAATGTGCAATGATTGTAAATTTAGTAAGATACTACAACCATTTCATGAATGCTTTACCATTCTATATAGTATCTATTACAACACACCTCTCTCTGATCCATATACTTTAGGTGTTGCTGTTAACTTTTACCATATTTATTTTAACCTAAATGTTATTCACATTAACTGCTAATTCTTTAAAATGAATGTATTATGTTCATAACCCACAAATGCATAATTACCCTGTGCCTCATATTTCAATAGTACTGTAACATGGACATCTTTTGTGAAACTTGTATTTTGTTATGCTTTAAATACACATACAAAAAAATACTAGCTTTGAAAATTATACATCCTAATATAAATAAAAATATGAAAATAAAAAATGAGTACAGTAAAATTTGTTTACCTGATTTTTTTTTTTTCCCCTTAAAGTCTACCATTGTTTATTTCACTTAACACTTCACCCGCGGCAACAGTTCTTACTCATTTACATAACTTTGCCATTTTGGAGAAACATAAGCATTGAGACAAAGATAATAATAGCGCTTCAACAGATCCTAAGGAGTAGTTTTCTGAGTACGCATTATACTAAGTCACATCTTCACATACTCTGTTCTCTCCAGAGAATCATTTTCTGTTTGTAAAGTTTTCTAAAAAGTTAAAAAAAAAAAATCTTCCTGCTTTGAATCTTTGGAGTCCAAAACTTAGGCAATCTATTCAGTTCCCCTCACTGCAGTGGGCTGCTGACAATGAGCAGATACACCTTACACGTCCGGATCATGTCCCAAAGAGGCTGTGGTGAAGAATGACTAACTGTATTCTGTCAACCATGACTTGGGTTAAAGATCTTTTGGTTTGATCGTATATGTGTGTGTTTGTGTATAAATCTTTATAAAGTACTAGTAACTTCTAGCCACAAGACAGTTTTTGGAACTAGTTATACATTTAATTTCAAAATTCCATTTATTAGAAAAGTCAGTACCAGAAATTTATTGAAATGTTTGAATTGGTGCAGCTGTCGTTATCAAATTGGTGCAATTACTTTTTAAAACCAAAATGATATTATTGACAAAGATAACTGTAATAAGCTATCAGGAGATTTCCATTCAATTGTGGCACTGTTTTCAATTATTGGTGATGTTTTAAAAGACGCCGATTATCTTTTATAGATGTGCAAGTTGGTAAGTTTTTTCTTTTTATTTTAGAGATTTATTGGAAGGAGTTTTTTCCTGGCCTTAGGTACATATTCCTTTGCTTAGGTATCTAAAATCTAGTTTTAAACCTTAAGAAAAATCAATATAAAGTCAAAGGAAACTTTTGAGTTAGGATTTGTAAACATGGGGTTTGAGTACCTTATTCTCACTGTGTTATTATACAATGAGTATAAAGCAGTTTTTTTTTTTAATGCTTTCTAGAAGTGTAATCCAGTGGATAAATTGTTTCTCTCATCTTTACTTACTTTCTCATGTGTACAATAGGGCTATCATACCCTAACTCTACAAAAGAATTAAATTGGAATGCATTTTTTTTTTGGACCAGGGCTGGGTTTGAACCCACCACCTCTGGTAATATGGGGCGGGCACCCTACTCCTTTGAGCCACAGGTGCAGCCCTGGAATGCATTTTATAACAATTGAATGCAGCCCTACATTCCAAAGGAGTGCTTCATAAACATTGCTCTTAGCTACTGTTACATGAGTGAGGAAGGGCACGTGTGTGTCTTTGGCTACACTTCCCTTTGCCTTATTCTCTCCATTTAGTGCAACTGGCATAGTTTTTCAAGCTTCCCAAGCTTTTTCTCACCTTAGGAACAATACAGCTTCAATTGCTTTTCCCATTTGTTAGGAAAAAACCCAACTAAACTTTCAAAGCTGAGTTTAAGTACAGTTATTCAGGACCCACCCAGACTATATCCATTAATCGCCTACCCCAAGTGTAGCCAACAAATCCGATTCTTTAATTTTCATGTCCCTGCTAGATCCCAAATGCCAGGAGGACAATTACTTCCTGCCTTGTCCACTATAATGTTCAACACTTAACACAATGCCTCCTTTGTGGTAGTCACTCAGTTTATTTTTGTTGAATTAATAAAACAGCATTAGGGTGGCACCTGTGGCTCAAAGGAGTAGAGTGCTAGCCCCATATTTGGAGGTGGAGGGTTCAAGCTGACCCCGGCCAAAAACTGCAAAAAAACATTATAATGTTGCAAGTGTAGCCTGTCCCATAGCAGAGGCCCGTCACTGTAATGGGCTGCTAGCAATGAATAACACCTTACTTACACTTAGATGCAAGAAAAGCAGGAACCAGGAGAGGCAAGCGGCAAGGAAGGAGATGAGAGATTCAAAACAAAGAAGCTAAACCAAACGAATTTGTTAACGTTATCCATTGCCACAGGTTAGGAAGAAATTGAAGAGGAGGACTGAGATTAGGACTTGGAATTAATAAGAAGACACCCTTAACATATTCAAAGTGGCCGCTGGAGGAACCTGGGGCAGAAAATAAATTGGGGTAAAAGTAGCAATGAGTGGAAGTATATACTTATGTGGAGAAAAGCTGGATGATAACTAAAGTAGGAGCAGCTAAATTTGAAAAGACAAAGTGAATTTAGAATGATTTGAAGGTGGTGAAGAGAAGAACAAGTGGAGAAGAAGCTGAAGATTTCAGAGCAAGAGTACAGAGTCAGTAAAGAAAGACTGAGGTGCACAGAAAGAATTTATCCATTAAATATACAAGTGTTCACCAAGTGTCCCATGTACTAACCCTACAGACGCAAAGTTGAGCAAAAAATGGTCTTTGTTTACAGGGACTTAAAATGAAGTTAGGAAGAATCATTTAACAAAAATGTATCAATGGAAATTTTGATCAGAGGTGTGGAGGAAGGGAAGAAACTGAGGCAGGTAAATCAGGTCCTAAAGGATGAAAGGGTCAGCCAAAGAACAAACAAAGGGACGATCAGGCCAGGCAAGGAAGAATGCCTGTGAAGAAGTTGAGGTGAGAAGGAGCTCGGCTGAGCTGCAGGGGGAGACGAGGGTGGGCGAGCAGGGGTGAGTATGCAAGGGAAGTTGGGAGGTGCACCTTTGCTCTATGCTTGGAGTCAGTGGGGGGAAAATGCAATAGTTAAAATTACAAAATGCATAGAAATAACAGGTCAAGATAGATGTGAGACTCCTGAATAAAATTATAAAATCTTGTTGAACAACCCAAAGCAAATCCTGAACAAATAAAAGAGGCCGTATTCTTGGATAGGGAGTTCAATATTAAGTATGATGGAACATGAGTAATGTAGCGTCAGTCTCAAGCTCCCTTTAACCAGATAAGTGATGTCAGAGGTCCTATGGAAAAATAAACAAGAATAACCAGAAACATGTTTAAAAACAAAGACTGAACTTCATCCCATATGAAAACTTATGATAAACATACTTTAGTTGAAGCAGTATGGTATTGGCAAAGAATAGTAAATAGAACAATGGGTGGAAAAAAGTAGTCAGACGTACACCCAAGTATTATGGAACATATCAAAGCGGGGACTTCCAGTTAAGGAAAAAAAACAATGTTTTGCCAAAAGGTCCTGGTACAATAAATTATTCACTAGGTGTCTAACTCATACCATATTCAAAGGTAAATACCAGATGAGTTAATATTGTAATTTTTTTAAATATTAGAAAATTTAGGTTAGTGCATCGCCTTGGGCATGAGTGACTTGTATGAGTGAGACAGAAAAGTCAAAGGAAAAAAAAATGGCATATTTATGTCACTACCTAATAAGTGGCAGTGGATGCCGTATGTTAACCCAGGGCCTAAACAAAATATACAAAGGTTACGCTTAGGGAGGCTGAGGCAGCAGAATCGTGTGAGGCCAGAAAAGACCAACCTGAGCAACATGGTAAGATCCTATCTCTATAAAAAATAGAAAAATGAGCTGGGCGTGGTGGTGCAGGCCTTTAGTCCCAACTACTAGGGAGGCTGAGGAAAGAAGATGACTTGAGTCCAGGAGTTTGAGGCTTCAGTGAACACTGCACCCCGGCCAGAAAATGAGAAGCTAAGAACTACAGACAGGTAAAAATACTCAAATTGGTAAGTAAAATAGGTAAGTAGGAATGCAAGCAAGTAAAAAACAAAGAAAGTAAATAGATGATTTGTAGAAGAAATGCAAATAAATCATAGCAGATGAAATTACTACACGTGAAAAATGACGGCACCTGGTGCTGGAGAAGATGTGGAAAACGTACTCTTCTGATTGTCATTGGCAATGGGAATTATAATTTTAAAAATGGATTTAGAGGGCACAAGTCAGATTCCATTACGTGTATATATTATACAGTGGTAGAGTCTGGACTTCTGGTGTACCCTTCACGTGACTCATATATTATTCCCCATAGGTATTTTTAAAAAGTAACCTGGCGTTACTTGTTAACTACACATACTCATTTTGAAATAGCAATCTGTTTGAGGAATCTAAACCAGCAATTTATAAAGATCTCTTTATGCATTTATCTCTCCACTAAGGTATTTATTGAAGTATAGTATATAGTGGAAGAGAAGGGAGAGAAGTAACCATGAAGGTTTTTGACTAGGGCATTGATTGAAGAAATTACTTTATACGCATGCTATTATTAATAAAAAGATGGGTTTTTTTTTATCTTTAAGTCCTTAAGTCCATGGTGCTTCTGTTCTCTAATAATAGGAGTTACAAACCAAAGTACAGTGATTCCATTTTTAAAACTTAGTATGTGTGTGTTCAAATACGTTCATGTGAACACAGAGGAAGGGGAGGGCAGACACAAACTCAGATGCTAACATTGATCACCTCGCCCTTTCCAATCCAATTTTTCTGTCACCTGCATACCTCCCAGCTCTGGTTTATTTGGGGCGGGAAAGAGGTTGGTGGCTTACTTGTAATTATCCTAAAGAGAAAAACATAAATAGGAAGTTGCCTGATGATTTCATTATCTATTGTAGGTTACATAAAATAAAGCATTTTTATTTTTGTTTGTAATTTTTTTGAATGTGATACTTTTTTTTTTTTTATTGGCCAGGGCTGGGTTTGAACCCACCACCTTCTGCATAGGGGGCTAGCACCCTACTCCTTTGAGCCACAGGCACCACCCTTTCTGAAGCCATCTCCAGGATGCAGGCCAGGCTTCCTCTTGCATGTCTCACAGTAGAAAATGCTTTCTCTCCTTCCACCGTTCTCATTTCTGCTGCTGCAAACCATGCAGTCCTTCATCGATTTTTTCCATTTTGCTTTATAAAATGAACCTTCCTATCTGGCCTCTTCTCAGTGTCAGATGATGATGGTCTTCCCCTCTTTCTTGAATTTCTGTTCCTCACATTGCTCACAAGCTGAGTGATGAGATTCACATAAGAAAGAAATGTCTGTACTTTTTCTCCAGTGGAGGGGGCAAACAAACTCAACCAGGACAATAACAACAAAGTAAGCGTGGACCATCATCCAACATAGGACTGGAAGATAGTTGTCAGGCCTATATAGTTAAGTTCTTCTTTATACATCATTGTCATTTTTTGTTGTTGTTCAGTACAAAAAAAATGAATTTTTTTCTCATTAAAATAATTTTTTAACCTTCAGTTGAGTCTTTGCCTTTAAATTGGTAGTTCATTTGGAAAATTCTAAACTTACAGAGAATTGCAAGACAAGCACAGAGAACTATGAATTTTTACCTAGCTTCTCTAACTATTAAGAATTTGCCATACAGTTGCTTTATTATTGCCCCTTTATATATACATTCTTTCCGAGCCAATTGAGGGCAAGTTGCAAACATGATGCCTGTTACCCCCAAGTATTAATATTTTAGTTCTTTTCTCAAAGACAAAAATCCTGCCCCACATAATCACAATGCAGTCACAATAAGAAATGGAATATGGATTTATTATTAGTATACAACCTACAAATTTCATCAAGTGCCCTTTATAGCAAATTTTTTTTTGTTTTATTTTTTCCTCCAGAATGTGACCAAGGATCATACAGTGCAGGTAATTGTCACGTCTCTCTGACCACCTTCAATCTAAAGCAGTTTCCCAGACTAGTCTTTATTTTCCACGACCTTGACATTTTTGAAAAGTACAAACCAGTTATTCCGTGGGATGTCCTTCAGTTTAGATTTGTCTGGCATTTCCCCCTGGTTAGATTCTGGCAGAAGCACCACAGAAGCGAAGCTGAGTTTCTCTCCCCGCAGCCTATCATGAAGCGGGGATGTCAGTTTGTCTGTTACCGGTGATAGAAATGTTGATCAACCAGTAAGCTAACTAATAATATGTGGCAGGTAGATACTTTCAGAATCTATACATACCATGTTTTTCAATGAACTTCTACCCACAAGGTTTGGATCCATTGATTATTCTTGCCTGTTTTAATTTTACCATGATGGTTGCCATCGGTGATGGCAATTTCATCGTTCATCTACATTTATTGCTTGGCCTGCTGCTCTAAGGAATAACTTTCCATTTCCCTCCAATTCATGTTTTGTTCCTTCATTAGTCATCAGTATAGACACAGATTCCTAGTTAATCAGTGGGTTATAATATGTTACTATCATTACATAAATTATCTATTATCTAGTTAGTAGGGGCCCCTGTGAGCTGCCTCCTGTAATGTCTTGACAAAGCCCCATCAAGTTTTGAGTATTTGCTTGCTTTCTAGCACAAAAAGATAGTTACAGGTTCATGCCATGTCTCCCCTTCCCCAGCCCTAGAATTATTATTATTTTTTCTTCAAGGATCCCTGGTTTCTTTTATAGGAGAATGGCAATGAGAAATCAAGAACCGGGTGCCAGGTGTGTTCAGTTCCACTGGGATGACATTTTTCTGGCCCTTCTCAGTAGACAGAGCTGAGATATCTGTCTATACTTAAATATAAGATTCTACCAGCACTTCCAGTTCTAATCTAATACCTCAGGGTTTTGGTTTTTTGTTTTCATTTTTCCAAATTTTAACTCTTTTATCTGACAGTAAGAAAGCTGACTCTCAGTGTTACCATCTGCTTGTTCTCACTGTACCTTTATATAGGTGAGCTGTGACCTGTGACCAGTCTTCTGACTCCACCCACTGATCCTTGGTGCAGGCGCCTCCTCCGTCCTAGGCTCCTTGACTTCCATGCCCTCCTTTGCCCCAGCCTTGGGCCATGATTTCCTCTAATCGTACCATACAAACCCAGCTGCTCCCATCCCACCTCCTCTGGAGCTCTGTTCTTGTAGCCCACTATAGCTCTGTCTGTCTCAAAAGGAGGGATAAGGAGCAAAAAATAGTTTAAGAGACAGAAAAGGAAAGGGAGAGAGAAGACATTTTAAAATAAAAGACTCAAATATAACAATAGTGAAATTATTAACCCATAATTCAGATAGATGCACGTAACTCAAAACATCTGAAACCAGGCAAGCATAAACATTAAATTGGCAAATTTCCCAGAATGGTTCAACAAATAGGGTCTCTTTAAATAGTCTTAATATATAGCTAGATGTTGCTGCCATTAAATGTTTCCGTAACTTCCTTAAGTATGTGTTCATTTAATAATCTGCTAACATGCAACAAATATCCAAAAAGTTGTTTCTGCTTGTTATATTGTCACTGTTGATTTTTAGTGCTCCATTATTTCCTGTAAAGTTAGAATTTCACCTGTGTACTAATGTTTATTAATCTAACCTTGCATGTTAGCTAGATCATGAAATTCTTGTTGCTATTTTCTAAACAAAACCTTATTTCTCCTCTGAGTATGGATCCTTACTTTGGTACGGAATGCAGAATACCTCCCCTTGGCTTCCTTTTCTTCGGCAGCCTAACAAGATTGGTGCCTGACACCAGTGGACTTTTTGGAAGTTATTCTGACATTAGAGGACAGAACTAGTTTGTGAAAAATATATCCTAAACTAATAACCCACAGTCTTTAAAAAGCAAAATGCCAAGTTAGTATTTTATGTGGAGTTGGCAACCCCAGAGTAAAAAATGGACACTAGGCATCCCCCACCATTAAACATATATCCTATTACATTGAATCAGCAGGGTATCAAATTAAATTTGGGCCCACGCATGGTGGTACACACCTGTAATCCTAGCACTCTGGGAGGTCAAGGCAGCTGGTTTGCTCTGAGCTCAGAGCATCAAGACCAGCCTGAGCCAGAGTGACCAAAAAAATCTGGGTGTTGTGGCAGGTGCCTGTAGTTGCAGCTACTTGGGAGGCTGAGGCAAGAGACTCACTAAAGGAAGAAAAAAAAAAAAGAAAATTAGAAAAAAAAAAACAACTTCAAACTAAGACAATTGAAAGCCAGTTGCAAAATAAATAAATAAATTTTGATCTTAAATCCAAACATTATCCAGAAAGTGAAGCCTACAGGGTGCTTGTCTGGCTAAGCTTTCCTTTCTCCCCACTGCCACTATCCAAATCTAAACCACTATCACCTGAATCTCCCAACTGCCCTACCTGTTTTCACTTTTTCTTTCTTTCTTTCTTTTTTTTGTGGCAGTCTTAGTTGCCCTTGGTAGAGTAGCATGGCATTGTAGTTCACAGCAACCTCAAACTCTTGGGCTCAAGCAATCCTGTTGTCTCAGCCTCCCAAGTAGCTGGGACTACAGTCACTGGCCACAACACCCAGCTAGTTTTACATATATATATATATACATATATATATATATTTTTTTTTTTTAGAGACTGCGTCTTGCTCTTGCTCAGGCTGGTCTTGAACAGCTGCGCTCAAGCAATCCACCCGCCTTCACCTCCCAGAGTGTTAGGATTACAGGCGTGAGCCACCACACCTGGCTACCCTCTTACCTTTCTATAGCCAGTTTTCCATGCACCCATCAGTATGAACTACGCATAATGCAAATCACATCATTTTTTAATTTCTCTCCTTAAAATCCTTCATATCTTCTTCTTGTACTTAAAATACAAACAATTTTGGCCTAAAAGACTTGAAGAACCATCTGGCACTTGACCCTCTCTCCCCCTCACTGTGCTCCCACTGCCCTGATGCTCAACTTCTATGATACCCCCATCTAAGGGCTTCAGTCCCTTTCTGTTTAGACTGAAGATAAACTTTGCCCTCCCCACTCCCAACCTGCTCCATCTCTCCCTCAGTCAACTCCTTCCTACTATTTAGGTGTCAGGAGGGTTCTTTATTTCAGAAGCCTGCCCTGACCACCGTCTGATCCATCACCACACACCCTCCCCCTGGCATTCCCGACCTACTGCCTTGGTCATTCTGTAACATGGTGCTCTCTATTTTTTCTGTAAAGCATGAATCTGGAACTGTCTCCCACTCAGCCCTCCTCTCAGTGATTCAAGCACGCACAGGCACACATGAATGACAGCAGGAAGCACCCTAGCCTGAGCACATACCCCCAAGTCCAAAAGCAGTTGATAAAACAAGGGATTGTGTGTGGGGAAATTATTTTGGGAAGTGATCCTTTGGAATGAGAGTGAGAGACTTTGGAAAGATGCAATAAGGAAGGAGGAAAAGGAAAAATGAGAGTGCATCTTCAGTTCATCACCACCAAGGGCATCAAACTCAATCCCACTTGGGCTTCCAGGCAAGAGAAATCATGTCTGGAATTGTCCACCTGCAGAATGGAAGAGAAAAGCCTGGAATGCCTTCCTCCTCCCTGAGAGGCCAGGCAGACATCACAAATACCAAGCCAGTTCCCTCAGGTGTCCCTTATACTAGTATCAGAGAAGCCCAGGCAGAAGGAGAATCAAGCGAGGCAGCTGAGGTCATATGCTGTAGACTTCAGCTGGGGGAAGCTGGTTATTCAGCAATGGCTGCAGGAAGATCCCACACAGGTGCAGGAGTGTCTAACAGAGGAAGCTCGTCAGAGCACTTCTCTCTTTAGTGTGGCCTACTATCCAGTGATATCTGAAAAGTATGCTACCAAGGGATCAGTTGTTTCCATTTGAAAAGAAATTTAGCTAAATGGAATTTTTCAGTGAAAGACAGGGTTCACGAAGAATCGTGACCTGTCGAAAGGGTGCCTGAAAGAACAGAAGATAAGGCAGGGACCAGGAAATACCCAGAATAAATCTCTCTTTGCACTTTTGCCTAAAGCTGGGATGGAGGTAAGTCCCTGGCATTGAGGAACTGAAATGCTTTTTAAAACAAAGGATGAATAAATACTGAAATCTTCTAATGATCAACTCTGCCTAATTAATAATGCCTAAGGACTATATGATCACATTTATATCTTTCTTTATTATTTACTTATAAATCCTTAACAGCTTGCAAGGGATGTTTGAATACCTCAAACAGAAGAAATACAATCTTTTCACTGGATCCAAGAATATTTGTGTGTCTATTTGAAACTATATACTTTAAAATTTAATTTTTGAAACTTAATAATTTTCCTATTGCTTTTTCAAATAAATAGGGAGTTAACTGAGTAATCAGGAGACATTGCTCCATTTTAACAATTGTATGAATCCTAGATCCAGAAAGGTGAAGTTCATTTCTACATACTTTACATTTAGGAAGTATTTGAGACTGACCCTAGGTTCCTTCTTTGACCTGGTCTTTCCTGGCATTCCTAACCATTGAAATATGCTCTCTTAATCCACTGTATGTCTCATTTACAACACCAATATTGTCATCTTTTAATGTCTGGTTTCTGTTCAAGGTCGTAAGCTGCCTGAAAGCAGAGCTAAGGTCTGTTGTGATTACTGCTGTGCTTAGCTGAGCTCCTGGCACGCAGTAAGTACCCAAAGAATACTTGTGGAGTGGATGTTTACATCTCTCTGCTCATGCCTGTGTGTATTTTCTCAGTCTCTCTGTCAGATTGATGGCATTGTCCTCTCATCTCGCTCCCCATGTTTAACAGTTGGGGAAACTGAGGCCCAGAAAGAGAGGGGGTTTTTCAAGGTCACTGAGAGTCAGATATTTTTCTTGGGTTTCTGATTTGAGTCTCACACACTGTCACTTATTGAGTTCAGGGGAAATCTTCCCAGAAAATCAAGTATTTTATGAATGAGCTAAAATATAGATGAGTTAAGACATGGGTTTTATTTTTTATTATTCTGCTTTTATTGTGGTTTGCTCATAGGGACATTGAGCAAAAACAGGAAGGAATGTCGGGTCAGCAGGTATTGTGGAGGAAGAACTTGGGTAATGAGTGACCCAGAGGTGGAGAAGGGGGGTCTTTCAAAATAAATCAGCAATAGAGGGGATTAAGATGAAAACACAAAAAGGCACTCCTTTAGTGTCCTGTGTAGACTTCTGTTAATATGCTCACAGACATTAAAAAATGAAATATCTACATACATTTCATTTGTATTCATTGAGGCTTCCTAACTGCCAGACATGATGCTTAGACAAACCTTCTGTATTCTTGTCTTTTTTTTTTTTTTTTTGAGACAGAGCCTCAAGCTGTCCCCCTGGGTAGAGTGCTATGGCTTCACTGCTCACAGCAACCTCCAACTCCTGGGCTCAAGAGAGTCTCCTGCCTCAACCTCCCAAGTAGCTGGGACCACAGGCACCCATCACAATGCCTGGCTATTTTTTGGTTGCAGCCATTATTGTTGTTTGGCAGGTCTGGGCTGGATTCGAACCAACCACCTTAGTTGTATGTGGCTGGCGCCTTAGCAACTTGAGCCACAGACGCCGAGCCTGTATTCTTGTCTTAATTGTCATAATTTCTTCATAAGTAACTGTGACTATAGGCCCCTTTTTAACAAGATTAGGCAAATGAAACTCAATAATGACTTGCTCAAAGTCACACACCGTGGAAATGGAAAAAAATTATCTCCCGCCCGTTATATGATCAAAATTGATGTTTGTGTAAAAAAAAAAAAAAATCAGTGGATGAAAAAAAATGCTAAGGAAAAAAAGATTTTGGAAACAGTTGACATGTTGATAAAAGTTCAAAGGCGATGGTTCATTGAAAAGAATAATGGCTCTTAGGTGCTGGTTGTGCCTGAAAGTTGTGACTTACAATTTGGATGAGCAGCCGTCTGAGTTCACCTTCTATTAAACTCAGATTGTAAAGACAAGCGAATTTCCCTACTTTTCCATGATTACAACAGGGCTTCTTCGAAGCTAGATGGGTCTGTTTCATTGATTTTTCCAGGTGTCCAGTGAGGAACTGATTTATTCTCTTATCTATTTTATGCTTATTAAAAAAGAGCATAATACTTTTATTTCATCCAGATTTAAGGTGGAATATGATATAGAAATCTGAAAATATTCATGAATGCTATAGGTATATTGTGAATTCCTTAATTTTAGGCCTCACGTGTCTCAATTTTAATCTTAGCAACATTAGAAATACATTTTGAAAAGGATTTCGCTGCCCCGTAATTTCATTCGCCAGCACAAAAGCAAGTCAAGCAAACTCAAGAAAATTTAAACATGACATGGATATTCCGAGTTGGATCTGTCACTTCCATTTTCCTTTCTAATTCTCAAGTGTATGCCAGATACAGCATTTGGGAGGGGTGCCCTGCTGAGGCTCCCCTCTAATAATGAGGCTGTAATGAGATAAATTAGGTGTAAATTACATCAGTGGGGTTTTTCCATGATTCTATTGATTTGTCAAAACACTTTATCATAAAAAAGCACAAATGAAAACAACTATTTTCCCTCTGTAACCAAGACAGCATGCTTTGGGGTTTGCCCACCGTGCCTGTAATTCCTTGACTATAAAGCCCTCTTAGCAATTCTCCTGGAGTTCTGTGAACCACACTGCCTTGCACAATCTCTTTCTATCATGTTTCGCTCTGTGTTCTGTGCGAGGCTCTCTTCCAGTTAAGGATTTAAAGCTTGCTCTCATGTACACAAAAATCAGATTTATATCTTTGTACTGCAAAATGAAGCAATTATTCTGTCTTCCAATAGATTCCACCCCCTCTGCACTGGCACCAGCGCTACCCACTGCTGTCAGCAAGGCAGTGACACTGGTGTAAGCTTCATTAAATAGAGCCCCGCTGATACTGACCATTGATCCGGCAGCTAGCTCAGGTGCATTTGGCCACAATATTTTCTCCCTCTGCTCTTTACTTCTTTCCAGGGAGAACCAATCAGAGGAAACGACCCTCATGCCTAGTGTTTTGAGAAGCAGAGAGCAGTTTGATTTCAATTGCCAACCTGTCCACTGGCTTGGTAAATCAAATTTCAGTCTCCTAAGGGCAAAGGAACATGTAACCTGCTTATGTATATCTATGTGTGTGTGTGCGTGTGTGCGCTGTACTACCCTAAGATCTGGTCTTTCTTTCCATAGATTAAACCACAGGAATTCACCTGGTAACTTTAAAATGAGGGATTGAAAAGTATTGGCTCTTTAGAAGTGAGATTTGTATTCTTTAGACGTACCATTATTCCCTGAAATCTAGGATTACACATTTAATGCCAGTTGTGTAAAATGAACAAACTGAAATTTGATCCAGGTCATTACAGAAACTGTGTTCCCCTTTTTGTGTATTTAGCGGCAAAGTAGAAGGAGGTTTGTTTGTTTTTTAACTGGTGTCTCTGCTAAGTGATCCATCTAGGATGCTGATTTCTTTCCCTAAAATTTCAGGTGAAGGTATTCTCTGAACCTGTGCTAACTTTGAGACTCCTGAACGAACAGACATAGCTACTGACCTTACTGTAGTCTACCTAGAACATGTGGGTATGAGAATAGTAGTAAGACACCAGCTTACCCTGTTCTCCATATACTTTGTCTGTTCTCTCTTATATATCACCTATTCAAATAAGCTAACAAACCAATATTTTCCCCCCTTATTATAAGCATAATAGAGTCCATAAAAATCTGTCAGCACTGTTTCTTATCTAGGTGACTCCTTGGAACATGTCCTTCGAGAATTGAACTAGCTTCAAATTTTGTATGGTGATATTTTTCATTTTCACGATGTCATTCCACTTTTAAAGAATTCAGAGATTGTAAAGTAATAGTTCTCTGAACGCATCAAGCACAAGTCAGTGTCCAAACCTCTTGTCATTAGGTACTGTAAACAAACCCTAAAGTTATTCTGATTATGGAGGGAATAGAAATGATATATAATCCAGCTGTGCCTTTAGAAATCCATTCTCCTCTCCCCCATCTCCTCACACTGTTTCCTCTGTGGGCACTGAGCATTTTGTAAGTAAATATTTAAAAATAGAAACTAAATTGTATGTATCTTTGACATTTTCTGGGATATCACATATCTTACATCCCAGGTAATTTAGTCACCAGCCTGTGTCATGACAGGTGATTAAACTTTGTCATCGTTCTAAGTCTCTCTGCATCTACTGTTCTGTGATTTTTTAAAAAAATAATCTTCACTCAAGGCATACGATATTTATATAATTCTTAGGTTTCTATTAAGATTTTGCCTTTAAGTCATTGTACATCAATGTCCTCTGATTTAGCTAGAAGAGGATCTATGAAATGACTGGAAGGGTGGCTGACAGATTGTGTTTTTTTCTAGGAATTCCCAGTGTTTTTAAAGTTTTAATCGTGGCTACAAAGATGAAAGAAGTTGGTTATTACAATGCAAGATCTGTGTCTAATGTTCAACGGGTTACAAAATTAACTCTGAGAACATTCCATCCTCCCTGCTAATGGAAGATGTTTTTTTCACCAAGTCACTAATAGGAATAATGTAATTCATAGCAACCATGAATTACTAGGTGACTTTATGCCTCCAAAGTTATTTTTCTATTTTACTTTACATTAATCACTGGTCATCATGTAGGCTGGTGATCCTTCACTGTAAGATTTTGCCTCCCCAATGGAAACTGGGAATATCTAGAGATAGTTTTGGCTGGCAGCAAGTGGGTAGAAGCCAGAAATGCATATAAACATTATAATGCACAAGGCAGCCCCACCATCCACTCCCAAATGTCAACGTTCAGAAATCCTCACTGACCCTAGACAGCCATTATTAGAATAGCAGAAATAAAGAACTCAGATCACTGCACACATGAAGATAGTCTCTATAGAAATCTGCATGAGAGCTGTTTATTTTAGATTATAGAATAGTTCCTGTATTTTTTCCCTAAAAGAAAATTGTTCTTTATTTTACTAAAGTCAGATAGAAGATTCTTTCACTAAATTTTCTACCCATAAAGACCCCAGTCTTCTTTCTAATTCTTCGTCACATACATTAGGATGCACAAGGAGAATGAGAATGGTTAAAAATGCTACTCTTCACAAAAAAAAAAGAATCAAAGTGATTTAAAATAATGTGATTTCTAGTTTTTGCTTTCCAGCCTAGCCACATGGATTTCATTAGTGACAACCAAAAAAGGTATTTTCTTAGGAAGTGGCACCCACTTTAATATTTTACATTAAATTCTAATATAAAATAGAATTTTGAAGTCAAATAATGAAAGGACGTGCTTCATTTCTTAAGATGTTTGTGACCTTAACTTAGTCAATGTACTATTATATGTGTAATTGTATTACTGGAAGTGGTTCATAAATAATCAATTTTACTAAACTGTACATAAACATTGGCAGACTTTGTATTTAATTCCTTGTGTCCCTTATTTATATGACCTCTGCCAAGTTCACTGTTAGCTATTCATCCCCTTTATCCCCTCTGGCAGTTTTACCTAAACAATGTTTTAGAATTGTTTATCCTTTTTAAAAATTAGCTTTTGAGTACTACTTTATCTTAATAGTAAAAGAGTCTGGTGTTACTTACATATTTGGTAGGTAGAAAAGTTGATCCAGAAATTGCCTATTTTTGAGATTTGAAAGTATGGTTTGAAGACAATATGGCACAAGCAAGTACCTTAACAAGACTTATGCTAATTTGCACTGTGGGCTTCACCTGGTTGAGGAGTCTATCATTACCAAACTGACAACCTCATAAGGGCAGGAGCTGGGTTTTACTTTGGTTACACTGGTTACACTGTTGTAGCTTTAGTATTTAGCCCAAGTGCTAGCCCAAGATGGCAGCACTCTAAACCCAGCCCCAGCCAAAAAAATAAAAAAATTTAAAAAAAAAGTAAAATATATATATATGTTATTCATTTTCTATTGCTGTCATAGTAAATTAAAGGATTCAAATGTCTTACCTTACAGTTGTATCAGAAGTTCTACAGAAGTCTCCTCAAATGTCAGCAGGGCTGTTCTCTTCTGGAGGCTGCAGGTGACCCTGTGTTCCTTTGCCTTTTTCCTGCTTCTGGGCTTTCTGCTTGCCTTGGTTCACGGCCCCTTCTTCCATTTTTGAAAGCCGGCATCAGCAGGTCAGACTCTTTCTCATGCTTCAGTCTCTCTCATTCTCTGCAGTGGGGAAAGCGTCCATGTGATTATACCGGGCTCACATGGATAATCCAAGATTCTCTCCCCTTGTCAGGGCCCTTAATCTTAATCACAAATGCAAAGACCCTTTTGGCAAGTAAGGTAACATGTTCACAGTTTCAATAATTAGAATAGGGACATCTTTGCAGGGGACTACACAATTCTTTAGTACATAAAGAAATATTCCTGGAATTGTCTCATTAATTTTTATCACCAAACCTAGTTTCCTGCTTCTTACCATCTATTGAACTCCACTTCCATTTCCAGTGGACACGGGAGCCTCCAATGGCCATATCTACCATTTTCCCTAAGAATTCTTTGCTCTGACGCATCCAACTCCTTTTTCCTCTGTGCACCTCCGGCCCTGTTTGTTAGCACTCTGCATGTCGCTTATCTACCATAGCATTCATGTTGATAGTGAATGGGAATGACTCTTTCAAATGCCAGAGCCTCAAGATAAGTCTCTAGCACAATGGGAGGCAAGTAATGGAAGGAGAAAATGTCCCTCTCTTTCTGTTTTCTGCTATACTTGGTGAGACGCATTCCACAGTTTCTTTGCTGGCGTCCCATTGTATAGGGTTTTTGGTATACAATGTTTTCATCATTCATTTATGATCCTATAGCACCCTGACATGAGTATGTGGGACTGGATGAGACTTAGAACCAACATAGAGACACAAAAAGTTACCACAAGCTTACCAGATAGATCAACTTGCTATGTTTGATTCATTCATTCCTGGAAAGGAGATTTGTTTTCTTCATTTTTCCAGGAAAAAATAGATTTTGGGGTGGTGTTTGAACATGCCTGCATCACAGCTCAGGCTACATACAGACCCACTACATTGGATTGTTGGGTTTTCCTGCCCTTTTTAGGTGATAAGCAACAAATTTTGTAGTTTGGTGCTGGAGGCACGTATAATAGCAAAAGCAAGGAGTGATAGTTTATTCTTCCTTTAAAAATACTTAGTAGTACATATTAAATTCTAATGTCTGACCTAGTACTGAGGGTGTAACAGAAGAAATAAAAGGGCATTTTGAACAATCTGATTTATTAGAAAGAAGTAAAATCTACAAAAAGCTAAGAGCAGAATGTCCAGAACATAGCTGATAGCTGAAAAAGAGAAGCCAATAGCTGGAAACATTCTTTTAGTTTCTTATACCACTGCGTAGTCATCAACACAAATTTAATCACATGTTTTATATACCATTTCGCAGTAATAATAAAAACAAAGTTGTTGAGCAGATTATATGTCAGGAAGTGTTCTAAGCACATTTATTCTTCACAACAATCCTACAAGGTAGTCATTATTAGTATCCATATTTTACATTGAGAAAACTCAACAAAAATGTTAAGTGCTCTATTTGACGGTATCAGATAGCAAATGCCAGACCCAGGATTTGAATATTGATATTTCAGAATAAAGTCAACACTCCCTAACACTATGCAATACAATAAAAAAGTGTGATATATTTTTAAAGGTGTCCTGTAAAATTTTTAGGACATTAATGGATGTCATTACTTCATGATAATTCACTAAGCTATACAAACTGGAGTGTACTTTTCTGTATGAAGTATGCTTCAGTTTCTGGAGATGAACATCATGGTATCTAAAAAGCTAATTCTAAATTATTGGTAAATTCTATGGAAAACACCTATTTTCCTGATGGTTTTATTGGACTGCTATGGTGTTCGTTTATAAGCAGATGAATAGGAAAGTATGAAGATAGGCATGGATGTCTGTGAGAAAGAGGTGGTGCTCTCTCTCCAGTGGGCAAGAAGACCCTATATTAAGTCATGCCTTTCTATGTTCCGTATTTCTAATGCTTTGTTGACTATACAGATCAGTCAATTCCTGGAGCTACCAAATGTCAGTGTGCTTTTCATATGCAAAATAATCCAGAGTCTATACCTACCAATTGCCCTCTTTATTGAGCTCTTACACAGCAAGGTCACTATTTACCTGCTCCAATTTTATCCCAGAGCCTGGTATCAGATAGGTAAGGGCAACCCCTACATCTCTCCCCCCGCCACCTCCAGCATGATGAAATTATTCAACTGAGCCAATCTTAAACCCACTTAATCTGTTTACTCTGCCTCTCCAAATACACAATAGAGCTCTAGCCCACATATTCCTTCTTCTCTCTCTGCCTCTCAGATGACATCAGTGCTTTCCAATGGTGTGACCTGCCTCCTCTTTTAGGGAGCTGTGAGTAACAAAATCCCTTTTCAATGCCACTTGTCTCCAGATATGTTGTTCTCACCATAACTAAATAATAATAAAACATTTTAAAACAGACCTTCTGTGCAAATATCTACTACATATTTTTCTAATTTTTCTGATATATTGGGCTAAGTAAATTTCTTATAAAACTAGGTTCAACATTTTTTGAATATTCACTGTAGACAAGTTGGTTCTAAACACTATGGACATTTCAAGATGAATAAGGGGTGGCACTTGTTGGCAAGTAATCTGTTTTTAGTCACATGAGATAACATAGACAGACTATGTGTGCTATTAAAGTGATCAAAGGTATTGGAATTTTAGGAGGAAATAACTATTAAAAACATGTTAAGAAGGTCAAGGTGGTCTTTATGAAAAAGAAAGCATTTGAATTGAGCCTTGAGGGTTACGAGGCATTTTGACAAATTAAGATGATTTTAGGCAGAAGGAAGTCACTAATTTTAATTGACTTATGGTGAAGTCCAGAGTCAGTAAGACAGAATCCCTGAGTATTTCTGCTGGATAGAAGCCTAGGGTCTGTCCTTGGAAGATGTAGATATCACAGAGACTGGTGGTGGAGTCTTACAAGACCTTGGCTAAGAAATTAGGATTGGGTTCAGAAAAATGTTTGGTTCTAATTATATAATTACTTATTAATTATAATCATAGGTTATATAATTACTAATTATACATAACTAGTGTGAAATATTCACATTAGGAAAACCTCTTCTTTTGTAGCCAGAGACAGGACTGCCTAATAAGTCTGCCCCAGGCCCTCAAACTGCATAAAAACTTAGGTTAATGGTTCATCTCTTGAGCACCATTACCCAGAGTTGGCTGGTTCTTCTAAAAGAGAAAGGGCTTAGCAGGTAGAAATCCTCCATCTCCCAGGTCCCACTTTATTAGCCATGAGTTGTACTTGGGAGTTCATTGCTTACTTACAGAATTCAGAACAGGTATTGCCTGGGAATAACCTCTGGGAATTTTTCAATGAGAATTATATTGAAAAGCAACAAAATACTATGATTTGTTGATAAATAGGGTAAACTACCTCTTAAAACTTAGTCTGATTTTCCATGACTGACTAAGCACCAAACGTATATCAAGCTCTCAAGAAATACGAATTTTGATGGGATCAGCAGTGGTATGTGAAAGCTCTGGAGGTCTGCACAGAGTACGGGATTGGGGGCAGTCAGTGGGTCACATGCTGACAAATCTGACATAGAGGAAAGGTCATTGGGTTTGGAGAGAGACCTGTATGGAGTTGTGTTTTGGGCTTGTTCACTGAATCGCTCTTTTGCATTGGCTAGTATGGAGCTATGGGCAAGGTTGTTCAGAGGTGATTCTGGACCCATTCTAGGTTGCCTCGACAATGAACTGAGACAGGCACCCTCATCTTGTTCCCGTGAGAAGGGGTGTATACCAGAGCGCTATCTGTGGTTCCAGGTGCTTCTTTCTCCTGGTAGCTATGTAACACTCCATGAGCACCAAGTTCTTGAGCAGCTGGGCACCTGCCACTTGGTTGTAGAGGTGATGAGGAAAGAGGAGGAAAAGAGAACTCTTAAAACCCTGTTTAGGCTTACATCGTACTGTGAATTTATAAGATTTAAATTTCTACTATGAGTCCTGAGAGCCCGGAACAAGAGATCAGGAACAAGAAAGAGGGCAAGGGCTGAGGGTGCTAGGAACTGGCATGAGTTGGCAAAAATGCTTCTTTTCGAGGGTGAAGACTGAATATTTGGAGACATTGTTTTGGGAAATACTTTTCATGTCTTGTGATAATCATGCCTCACGTTTATGTTATTTATAGTTCAGAAGCCTGTGCAAATACACTGTCCCATTTGATTCTTTTACTAGCCCTATAAGGGAGACATCGTTATCTTTTTTTTAATATTGAAGAAAGGCAGATTCTTAGGGGAGTTAACTTTTTTGTCAATGCTACTCAGTAGTGAATAATAAAATTAGGCTTTGAACTTATAACCTTAGGCTTCACGCATGACTAATGAGCAGCCTGACATCTCTCTGCTAGCTAATGTATACCCCTCACCAAGTCAGAACAAGAGAAACTTTAATATAAATCCACAAATTAGAGCAAGGGCCACTTGTCCTTCACCTGAGCAACTAGGTCAAAGCATGGCATTTGAAAAATTTTGGTCTAAACAAACAAAGGATTGTTTGATTCCTATGAGAGTCTTCATCAGAATTGGGTTGTGTTTAGTGAGTTGTCCTTTCTCTCTGGGTCTGGGTAGCAAATCCTCCACAGTCAGTCTTAGCTAGCTGGAAATCTTTACACAGATGTAGCAAAATAGCAATAACTATGCTGAACTGTGCAAAATCATAATGAATAAATTTCATATTTTTAAGAGAAAAATACTGTTAATTAAATATGTTATGACATCCTCTTCCTCTGTCTTTAGGCTATGCAGCTAGGAAGGAAAGAAAACTTGTATGACATGCAGGATAAGCTGATAATGCCGCCGTTATTACGCACTGTCAGGGGTTCCCATAGTGAGGGCTGTAGTGAAGGGGCAAGAACAGCAGAGACTTTCAGAGGTGAGTGGAAAATGCTTGTGCCCGTGACAGCCTGCAGGGGTCTACACGGGGCAGGCAGCAAGTGAGAATTGAACTCATGAACTCATGTTTGTTAGACGTAAAAACTATAACAGGTCAATAGACATCTTCATAAGCCTTCTCCCCAAATAATCAGTAAGGCTAATTTAAATTCAACTGTTGGTGTTTTCTTAGAAATGGCAGAGAAAAACCAGTTATTATACTCTACAAATAAACTCCTCAAAATATTGAGGAGCTGCCCTTCCCCTACTTCTCTTTTCCTCATCAAATTCCCAGAGAGTCAATGTTCCTTTGTCCAATTTATAGCTCTTCAGTCATTGCCATTGCTCTCTTCTGAATCATGTTGGGGCATTTCAGTCCTTGAAGTTAAAAATGGCCCACACTGTGGAACACAGTAAGAATTGTGACAATGAGCTATAGGTTATACATCTTGAGAGATGTCCTTGATTTAATAACAGTTGATGTACAGGGTGACCTTAAAGTTTGTGGGCAGTTTAAAATGGTGTGCAATTTAAAACCACTCACGAACTTTATGGGCACCCTGTATATTAATACTTGCATCTTGAGACTATGATTCTGTTTATTGCCAGTCTTTTTTCCCCCCAAATCTTGGCTGCTACCTTAGATTGGTGCAATTTCATGGCACAATTATTATAATTGTAATATTGTAATAGTTATATGGTTATAAATATGTGATTATTATTGCTCTGATTCACCAATGAAATTTTTTTATGTCTGTTTCTAACTTTGTGTGAAACATACTTCAGTCCCTGAGAATTATTTTCTCCGTCAACTATCTCACTTTCTCCTGAGACTTACTCCATTTTGCAGATAGAATGAGGGAGCTCTCTTTGCTATTATTTTACCCAGGTATTGATGTGCCTTGTAAGTATCACTAGCCCTAGTAAGAAGTCATACAGAACACTATTATGCCCCTCCCCCCAATTTGTCTGCACTAAGCTATTCATTCATGTCTAGTTGGTAGCTTTTCAGCCAAGAGCAAAAGCAACTCAACCTTTACCAAAGAAGCTGTGTTTTTTAGAACAATTTTTTTCAGGTCAACAAGGGGAAATACTAATAACTAAAGCTTTGCCAACTCCTCTTGCCACAAAGAATGACATAGAAGGAGAATGATGACACAGTGAGCTTGCAACACTGGATATAGGAGCTAATTTTTTTGCAGGTAGAGCATGTCTGCACCCAAGGCCATCTCTCTCTTCATGCAGATTTACTGGGCCAGAGCAAGTGCTTTCCTCATTTTTAGTAAAAAAAAAAAAAAAGAGAGAGAGAGAGAGAGAGAAAATTGATGTATTCAAGCAAGTCTATTTATTTTGAAAGAAAGAATTGTTCAAAGATCCAGATGTAACATTTTCTTTTTAAAATCAGAGGTGGGATTTGTATTTAAAGCATAATCTGTCACACACACACACACACACACACACACACACACAAAATTGGTTTCATAAGCAATGGCCGTTTGCTTTCTTTAGAAGCATCTGATGGCCACAGGCTGGGAGAGTCTTCAGCAATAGTCACAAATGATTGTTTATTTGGTTGAATAACCTGACAAGATATAAAAATAAAAATTACTACTAGAAATGCCATCTTCCCAAATCCGAAAGAGAGCCAAAGATTTGATGGCAAACGAGTCCTGTCCCCGTGATGCTTGCGTGCTTCCTCTCCGTGTGAGCACCAGGATTCCGGCCCTCGTGTGTGTCCCAGGAAAGCAATGTCAGAGCCCATCATGACATCCCCTCCCTGTGCTGTGTTGCTAAATCATCCTGTACTCAGCCACAGGGAGTAGGGAAAGAAATCACGAAGCTGCTGGAGAAAGAAATGCTTCTCTACCCATCTACCCTTCCTCAGCTGTTCGAGCCAGCGGGGAAAGGAGGTTTTGAAGTGACTGTATACCAAATTGGGATAAACAAACAGAAGCAACGTTATTGATTTCCTTATTCTTTGAAAGACTGAGAAGCAGTATAGGAAATTGTGAAACAGCAATATCACGGAGCTCAATAAGGCTGCTCTTAGAGCAGAACCAAACAGACGAGGGAATTTACAGATCCCCTGCTGCCCACCGACCACTGGGCTTTGTGTGTGTATTTCTGAATACAGAAAAGTTCAGCAAACAGGTATTCATCTTTTGCATTGCTTGGTAGGAGGCTGGAATGGACCTTCTTTCTTCTTTGATTCTTTCACCCATTTATATCTGAGCTGCCATGCTGGCTACTAGCATTCTAAAGAGCTACCCATGAGCCAAAGTCAACATCCTCTTATTGCTAATCATATGTTTTTTAGCATCTGTGTCTCTAAAGAATCCTTTCATTTAGAGATGAGAGCGAGTGATTTGCCAAATATTCCTCTACAGATTACAGTCTTTTCCGAAGCATAGAGAATTTTGTGATGATGAAGCCCACTGATGTAAATCCTTTAAATTCACAAATGTGACCTGATTGCTTGAAACATCATTAGGTGACAGAATCTAAAGCAGGGTCCGCTCTAGGGTGTCAAAGCATGCATTTTATTAAATTGTTACTAAAAAATGACTGGCCGCTAGTATTGCAATATCACAAATTGTACTTTATAGGGCTCTCAATTATCATCTTCAGATCTTTTCCAAAAGGCCTACAAAGTTGAAATGCAATATTTCATTTCTGACACTTAATCTATGAGAGTGTCCTTGGAGATATATTATGCCTTTAAAATAATTTACATACATTCTATAATGATTGTGCTGTGCTGACGGGGCTATCAAAATGTTTCAGGTTTAATAAATAGGTTCAGTGGGAAAGTCAGAGTAAAACTTTTATAGTTAGAGGCCACCATAGAACTAGAGTTAATTGGAAAAACTAAGCAGCTAATTCAAATGTTTAATAAAATTCTTAAAGTATTCCTGAAGTGCATTTACTCTTTTTTATCATCAGCAAATGTTTTTGACAAGATGTGAGGGAAGGAGCAGAGCCTGGACTTTCTAATCACACAAGCTCTGTTCTTATTTCTTATCATGCCTCCTAGACGTTACTTGGCTCTCTCTAAGCCTTAGTTTCTTCCTCTCTAAGACAGGAATAAAAATACCTGTTTCACGGTACCTAGCACAGTACCTGTTACATACCTGGCAAAGCTAGAAACTTGTTTACTTTCCAAATAGGCCATGTAGAACAGAATCAATCTGCTCTCTGTCAGATTCCTCACTATGTAACATTTGGGGGAAGTGTCAGTATAAACACGTTGGTGTTTACCCTCTATCCCAGGAACAATGTGTGAATAGTTATTCAATCCATTGTGGTTTCCAGCCAATGAAAATGGGGTAAGGGTCAGCCATTATCAGGAGAAGCAGAGAGCTCAGCAAGTCAGACGGATAGACCTTTCTATTTTGCCTGATGTTCATTTCACTGCTCCTTACTGAGTCCTGAGGCCCGCTGGTGGATTTGGGGGCTGCCCCAAAGCATTAGGATGGTGAAACTGTGGTATTTAGGATTCAATGTGGAAATGGTAGTCTCTACATAGAAGGGTTGCAAATCTGAAGTTACACCATGCTAATTTGGTCTCTCAGAGTCTTCCTAATTATTTTTAGGGATGGAAATCATTAGATCCTAAAGGGTAAGTAACAGAAATAGGACCTGGGATAACTGGGGAGAAAAACAAAGGTTCCCCAGGAACTGGAAATGAGATTGCCTCCTGGACATTTTGGGTTCCTGCATGCCCTTAACCAAAAGGTAAAAAAGAGGCTTCTATAATGAAATAGGCAATTATTTTGAAAATCAAGTCATTCCTTGTTTTTCAGAAAGTCCAGATTTTTAATCCTACTTAGGACTGGCAATGCCCCTATCCTTAATTACTTGGGAGGGTAAGCCATCAGGCCAGTTGCATAGCAGCAAGATTTCAGAAAGCCAATTACAAATAAAGTTAAGTTTAATTGGAAGTGTTTAATGTCAATTAAATACAACTAATATTCTCATTTGTTTAAGCATTTAGAATTTCAGATACTGTTGAATTCAAATTTCTAATTGATATCAACAGGGACTCTTCTGTGCGTTGTTAAACCAACTTTATTGTAGCTGAGCATGGCTAGTATGATGGTGAATTTTAATATGTGGATTTAACTGAGTTAAGAGATACCCAGATAACTGATAAAAAATTATTTCTGAGTGTCTGTGAAGGTGTTTCTGGAAGAGATTAGCATTTGGACCGGTATGCTGAGCCATGAAAATGTCTGCATCAATGAAAGTGGGCATCATCCAATTCATTGAGAACCTGGAAAGAACAAAAGTAAAGAAAGGGCAAATTTGTTCCCTCAGAATCAAGCATCCATCTTCTCTTGCCCTTGGACATCAACACTACTGGGTCTTAGGCCTTCAGACTCAGACTGACTTTCCTGATTCTTCAGCTTTATAGATGACAGACTGTACTTTTTCTATTTCTCTGAAGAACCCTGATGAATACAGCTAAAATAGCATTTAAAGAGCCCTGATAATATATTTTTGCTTTTAATTTTCAATGAGAAGATATTTTCTTTAGGTTGGGAGATTTCTCTAGTTTGCATGGGTATTGGGATTTCATCCTGGCAAGAAATTAGAGAAGAGGAGAATTACTGGACAGAGTTAACAAGATAAAACCTTAATGAGGTTGCCAATGTATTATGGATTTTCAGACAAACAGATAAGAATCAGCAATTAATGTAATTGCTAATGCACATTTCAAAATGAAATGGCCCCTTTTTGGGAGCTGTTTAAAAGTTACTTAGTCGTGTATTTTCCTACCCTTTGCATGAATGATGTGACTGCATTTCTATTTATTTATCATGCTAGTGTAGCTCCTTTGTCAGTGCTGCTGACACTTTGGTGTTCTGTAGCATTTAGGTAGTGGAAAGAACACAGAAGTGAAACAGGTTAACAACTGGTAAAATGACTGCTATCATTCACTTCTTGGAGGTGATAATCACAGACATCCTTAAACATAAAACCAACTACTTGGATGTGTCTTCCAAGTCTGACCATAGAATCTTGGTGCCTCTTACCATACCCAGCCAGTGTTTATAGATTATTCAGAACCCACTTGCCCACTCTATGCTTAGATTTTGAGGAGGGGGTATTGAGAATGTATTTAGTAAGTAATGATTAGTGATGAGGAATGATGTAGAACCTGGAGAAAACTAATAAAGCAAAATGAATTCACATGAAAGAAATATGTCATTATATCATAATAAAGCTTAGTAAGCACAGTCCTCAAATCTGGCATTCTGTCTTTTGTCTCTGCAATATTTGATAAGGTCAGTGCCCTGTTTAGCTAGGAAGATCATCACTCCCAATCTCCCTCTCCTATGAATCCCCCACACCATTTCTTTCATGGATCCTACATTTTCTTTCATAAATATCTTTCCAATCTTGTTGTGCCCCTGCTGTGGGTGAAGACCGAATTCTCACTTGCAAAGGCTGCCAATTGGTTTCTTGCTACCCAGTTTCCCACCCCAGCTCCAATAAACAAGTATTTATTGAGCGATTTCCAGGCACCAGGCTGTGTCTCAGATCTCAAGGTCTTTAATGTCTGTTAGTAAGAACAGAAAAACTAAAGAATGGTTTACAATTCAATGAGGTAAGTACTTTTTCAAAGGCATATAACAAGGTGCTAGGAGAACATAGCATCCTCTTTGGGGAAATGCAGTAGACAGGACAGTAGAGATCTGGTCAGGAAGGAGTTAGTACACCACTTTAAGAACCTGTAAGTTTCTTCTGCAAAGAAAGAGATCCACTGAATAATTTTAAGCAGAAGAAAGTCTTGACCTGATGTGCATTTTGGAAAGATCACTTTGCAGGTGGTGGAGGTTGGACTGGTGAAAACGTAATGTTTATTAACTGAGAACCTATCACAAGGTTTTGTTGCCTTTTCCAAAGAGACAATGACATTCTTCCTTCTTCTGACTTTGGGTCAAGTAAAATAGAAAGAAAATGATTAGGAGCTGGGAAGATGGAGAAAACTGGGTGAAACTCACTTGGGGCCTCCTGACATTGTTAGGCCCCTGCCAATACCTAGGCAGCTACCTATGTTCCTTTAACTAAAAGTTCTTTGCTATGGTGAGAACTTTAGGGAAAACATTCTAAGAAATACCACACGAAATCATGATGCTCTCCTTTCCCTCCATCCCCCGTCCCTCAACATGTCTCCCTAAACCCACTGTCTGTTGCTGATAATTCTCTACCACTCCCAAATGTTCAATTATTATTTGTCTATGCCTTTGAAATTCCTTTTCTGTCCTGCAACTCATCTTTGTGATAAATCTCCCTCATCTCAGATTAGCCACTAATTTGGAGAGCAACTTATCCTTAATATTAATTTATTTTAAAGTAATTTACCTTTTGAAGTCCTCTTACTCACCACCGCTTAGCACAATGATCAGACATTCCAGTGCCAACTTTGTCTCTGCTTGAAGTCCAAGCCAAGTTCTTCCTCCCCGCTTGTGTAGATTCAACTTGGTTTTGTTTTTCTCCCTTTGCTGTCCCCAGATGTGCTTTGTGGCTTCTTCTTTTCTGAGTAGGTAACAGGTCTCGTAATAGCATCTGGGACAGGTTGCATAACTTTTTGGTATCTTTCTATTATTAAATGTTCAATCTAGTTCAGTTTAAATTCTACTTTTATATTTGATTCAAAGTTGTATTCTTTTATAAAACGCCATAAAGAGCCAGGCTGAGGATAGAGCAGATCTAAAGAAGGGAGGGAGTGTGTTCTATTATTTCTATTCTCTCTCTTGGCTCTTGGTCCTTAAAGTAGAGGTAGATAGGGCCATGGTCTGGTTTGAGGATCTGTCCTTATCAAGACCTATCCTTTCTGATGTGGGATGCTAGGAAAGGGAACAGGGGAGGAAGGACAAACCCCATTTTACTTAATGACTCAGGGTGTGGCCTTCACCCTTCATTATCACCTTTCTGCTAACCATCAACGCTTTTACAGGACAAACAAGTGGCCATCTAGGTTTAGTGGAGACTAAAGCTGTAACAATTTTTGACAGCCTCTTGAAGAAAAGTGTTACAAAATAAAAGAGCAAAATTAGATAAAAGAGTAAATTCTTATTCAACATGAGAAGAGAAACCATACATTGTGACACTTAAAAATCTGACAAATACCAAAAATTTGATATAATTAGAAAAATAACTTTTTAAAATTATTTTTTAATGCACATCTGTAATGCTTTTTTCTACTACTTTTTTGGATTCCTGCCCTCTTCTCGTTTCTTCCTATGAAGACAATTTCATTATTTCGTTTTTTTATAAAAGCACATTTGTTTCTTTTTAAAAATTATTGTAGTATAGCAAAACTTTCCTTAGCTTCTAACTTGTTTTTAGTAGTATCAAGTAAACTTTTAGTGTAGTTATGTATTTATTTTCTTTCTAATATGAGTTACAATATTAGAGAAAAAAATTCCACAGCTAGCTACTGGTTCCAGTCATTGAACATGTTTTCCACCTCTAGTTACATACTTCCATGATGAGTGCCTCGGATGCATTCATATTACAACATGATTTTTGGCTCTTAACCTTCTTGCTGTAGTGCTGTATGAGTTGGCACATTGGATGGTAGGAATATTCATGGAAACCATTCTTCTACTAGGAAGACCAGTGATAACCTTATTACAAACAGAGTGACTGAGACCTACATAAATCTATCTCACTGACCCCAAACTAAGTATATTCCCAAGGCTATTTCCTCTCAACTACAACACAGCACACTATCCAACCTGACAGGAAATGTGACAAATGGGAAACTGAGGTAGAAAGAGAGTGATCTCAGGAAATTTAGGTCACAATAGTTGCCTTAGTCAACTTAGGCTCCTGTGACAAACGTACCATAGAGTGGTTGACTTAAATGAGAAACATTCATTTCTCAAAGTTCTGGAGGCTGAGAAGTCCAAGATCAAGGTGATGGCAGATCTGGTCTTGAGAAATGGCCTACCTTCTTGTTATATCCTCACATGACCAAGAGAAAGAATGTGGGAGTGAGTGGAGAGGAAGCACCATGCACTCTAGTCTGTTTTTATATTTATAAGGACACTAATCCCATTCAGGAGGACTTCACCCTTATGACCTAATTAACTCCCTAAAGGCTCTACCTCCTGAAACCATCATATTGAGGATTAGCCTTCAACACAAGAATTTTGTGGGGCACAATCAATCAGTCTGTAGTAGCATTTCACTTCTGAAAATTTGGCAACAAAATAATATAGCAACAATAAAAAATGATTATGTTAATATTTTGTTCAGTCCCCATCTCACTGATGATAGACATCCAAATGCTAGCTCTTTCCTGGGTCATTGGAGGAGAAAACCAGCTGCTTACTTTTACAGCCTTGACTATCTGAGTCCAGCTTGACCTCTACCACTCCCCACACTCCCTACCTAGTGCCTGTCTTCTGTGGTGTACCTCACAGTCCCCCGTAGCTATAGTCTTGGTCTCTTTGCTTGATGGGCAGTTCTCTAATGTGTGGTTCCTGCAAGATTATAAAGTCTTCCTTTTTTTCCATCTGACTCATGGAAAACTCACCTGTTGAAGCTGTAGCTGTGCATCCTGTGTATAATTGCTCTCTCTCTCTTCCTCCCCTACACTACATCTTTCTTTTATCCTTTTACAGAAATTTGACAACTAAGTTCACAAACTCATCCTGGAAAAAGTGTTACATACCTCCTTGCTGATTATCACTATAGTTACCTTTAAAGTACTCCCCTTGTGAAGCTATGCACTGATGCTAGCAGCTAGTCTACCCTTTAAAGCAATTTTAGAACTCTTTTTCTGGAAGGGCCATCTAAGCTGTCATTGTGTTATCCTTGATGTCCTGAGTGTCATCACAATGCTTCCTTTCAATATTTTCTTTATCTTTCGGTAAATAAAAAAGTCACCTGGGGCCAGATCAGATGAGTAGGAAGGGTGTTCCAATACAGTTGTTTACCAGTTAAATCCTCTTTCATAGACAGTGTTCATCAGTGAGCTCCTTTAGGACCATATTTGCACACACTTTTCCCACACCAAGATTTTGCTTTTTCTCTATTGCTATTTACTTGGTCTTTTATACTTCTCATAGTAAGCTGACAATTTTGAAACACAATTACATGAATTTTTGCAATGTTTTCATCAATTCTGTTTGTCGCTCACCACTCTGATCTCACTTCATAATTGATGCTTTCTCCTCCTCAGGAAAACATTTCATCCATTTGTATACTGCCATATCCTTCATGGCATTATCCTCATATGGACTAACATATCCATATTTCCCTCCCATTCTTGCCAAATTTAACAAGGATTTTAATGTTTGGCCAGTGTTTTAATTTAGTCTCTGGCATTCTTGCAATGGGACACAAAAACAAACAACAACGATAATGAATACCAGTCAGCAAGACATTACCACACACTGACACAAACACAACTATGAGGTTCCAATCTATGAAGGTTATGAAACATTACAAGTTGTTTGTACAGTGCCACTAATGTTAAGTACTTGGCAGCAAATTGGGGAACCAGTATCTTTCTTCCTTGCTCAAATAGGTAGAGGGGACAGATTAACAAATCCAAGGCAAAGAAAATGTCCAACCAGCAAAAAAGATGTCATTCTTCTCTTCTTGTAGGCACACCAATCAGTTATTTTCATGATGCTTTTAGCCCTGCTTTGGGCAAGAGGATAAGGAAATCACAACTCACAGATGGTTTGCTGCTTTGATCTTCAGTCATCCACTTATAAATTTAAGAGATCATGATGTGCATGGGGGAGAGGGTTGACTGTGAAAAGTCAACTATGGTGTGTTTGAATCTCTTAATATATCCTTGAAGTGATACCTGTCCCCAAATGCGGGTATTTATCTTAGCATATGTCCTTCATTTGAGGGTCTTAGTTGCCAATTTCAGGATAATAGGAGAAGATTATTTATAACTCAGAGTTTTGTTTTTTAGTTCAATTTAGCACACTAATTTGTAGAGTTGCTCATAATTTCTTCTTAATTTGCTCTACTTTCAGTGCAAGCTATAGATCTCTCTATAGCTCTCCCTTGCTCTCCTCTGCTCTCTCTTTCATTTTTCTCTACCTCTCTTGCCTTATGTTTCCTTCCTTTAAGTTAGGTCATATTGCATTCTAAGGCACTTCCTAATAAAAAAGGATCCTTAAATGTCATCTAGTCCAGTACTTTCATTCCAAGCAGCAAAAAATAGCTCTTCTATCTAGACAAATACCTTTGAAAGGACCATTTCTTGACCTGTGGTACACTGAGCAACCCCTTGATTCAGCCTTTTCTTAGCTGCCTTTAGCAAGTAGCCTCTTATTAAATCACCCTCCTTTTATTTCAAAGTTTTTCTAAGTATCTTCATTTTTTTTCTTTTATCTTTGATCCTTTCCCATCCATTGGCACATAAGCATGTTTCCTGAATTCACATTTCTAACTGCACTCCGCTTTGGTTGTTGAAAATTTATGAACTAATCGTTCCTAAGGTACTTTTTCATTGGATAACCTTGTATTTGTTGAGAGAGATGGGACTACACTTTAATAAGCAGCAAATTTAGGAGGGAAAAATATGTTTATCACAACCACAATATCAACCTAATTTAGTAAAGTCTCACTTGGGACTGAAGTACTTGCTTCAGAAAAATAAAATAAAATAAAATAACCTTTTCCAAATCCCTAACACACGCACATGCATACACATACCCCAACGCATCCTAAAATGGCAACAAACATTCATGGTGAGTGGGGATAACAAGACTATGGTAATAGAAGGGGTGGATTATTTAGGGAAAAAAATATATTTTTGATACTTAAGAATCTTATGTGGGGTAGAAGCACAAAAGAAGAGGGAGAGGATGAGAGAATTAGTGAAAGAAAGTCTAGCTTATTGATTGGCAAAGTAAATCTGCTGAACAGAACCCTCATATTTTTAAACTTTACCAGTTAAAAATGAAAATCAAGAACAAATGGTTTAATTTATACCATTCTTAGAATTTAAGCCACAGGGAGAATGCCTTAACAGGAAGGTGCTCCCTGTTAATATCTTTGGATAATATCTTGGATTATAGTGCTTTATATTTTGAAATGATATTTTTAAAGTCTGATTTGTCAAGCTGCATGCCAGGACAAGCTTTATCAATGATGTGGTCACTTTATGCAGCTAAAATAATGAAGTAACTTGTGTTTATCTTCAGTTAAGAGAATGATTCATTCAGCACATCCGTTCATGGTCTTTCAGTTAATTTGACATTGGTGACTTTATGAGGTTCAAAATCACTGTCATTCCTCTTTGCACTTGATGTCACTCTCAAAGCTCTCATTTGTACATTACATCTTAAATCTCATCCTGAAGTATTTCTGCTTCTCTTCAGCTTTGATTTTGAACTCTTACATTCTTCAGTACTGATTTCATTGTTTATAATAATACAATACTATATATACACTAATTTTATAGGACTACCCGTTCATTTTTATCATGTAATTTTAATGAAAATTCCAGGTTTCTAAACCACCTAATATCTCTATTCCTACCTATGTACATATAGTCATACACCTATATGTGCAAAAGGAAGATTAAACCTATATATAATACCAATGTAAGGTCCAACCTGATATCAAAGTGAAATCACATTGTCTTGAATATTTTAACTCTTTTCAGTAAAAGTTTTGCTTGAGGGTAATTTTTAGAGTTAACAATTGTTTATTTTTTTTTAATATTTCTGTTAACTTGACACAGAAAAATACCCCCTCACCAAGAAGACAAGAAAATCCTTTCTGAAGAAATAATATGTTTCTGCCAACATATGTCCCCTCTCTTCCTCTAAGGTGTAACCAGGATAAGATTATTCCTAACTCTAGGTAGCCTCTCAATTTGGCCATAGAATTAATTGGTTTCTGAATTTTAGGTTAGAATTCTCATGTGCCTGAAACAGTTCAGCCTAACCAGTAGCTCTTAAAGCATCTTTGCACAAATCAGAGAAAAAGAATCCCTGCCCTCAAGACATTCTACTTTTATCTGTCAGAAAATTGTTGTAATATACTAATTGATTTAGAATAAGATACTTTATGATGCCTTCTGGAGAAAATGTGATAATAAATACGCAAATCTATGATTGTAAATGGAACATGTAATTGTTTATGGGGGCCCTGAGTACCTAAAAGTTTCTTTTCAGTAGGTTTTAATAAAGTTTAAATTTTCTTTCTAAGAAAAATGGCACTATTGCATAAGGAACTTAAAAAGTTAAGACTTGTTTTTTGAGCTGGTCCCACAAAGAACATAGTCTTTTCTGATGGAGTATTTTCATATTAACTAGAAGTTTTACATTTGCTTTATGGCCTTAGGAGAAACAAAGCATAAGTCTCAGATTGGTATGTAAATACTATATAAATAATGCTTGATTTTAAATATGCATGAGTATTAAAGCATCAAGTTTATTTGACAAGTCTTTGTATGTTTCATCTTTACGGGATTGTATTCAAGTTTGGGTAGGCCTAAAGCTCATATAATTTTGTAAAAATTTTAGAGAAAAACATAAAAATTATCAACATAGAGTTAAATAAAAAAGTGAATATGGATTGAGAATCAGTAAAAAAGTAGAAGAAAAATTTTACATGTTGGCAAATACTATAAACATCACAAAATCTAGAAAAATAGCAATATTTTTATTTATTAGTTACTTGCATATTTTTTTCTTCAAATGACAAACATTTTATCATGTCTAGTAGAGAAAACTGGACCATAATTCAGTATTTTCTCCTATATTGTTTGATTAAAAAAATTATTGCTAGATGGCATACATAAAACATGTGATTTCACAGATAATCTACTGTCTGTCTATTACAGATTTGTTACCTACAAATAAAGAAATTCTTATTGATTCTATTTCATTTGACTCTTATATAATAAAAGGAGAGGAAAAAAAATCATGGTATATAAGGGTATGCAGTACCCAGTTGCTGTAGTGCAGAGGCCTCTCCTATCAGACTTTTGTCCTACACGGTGGCCAGTAACACCTAGTAGTTAGTGGCTTTCCCCAGCACCCTCCTGGATGGCTTCATACTGGAGTGCCTCCAGGAAAATACCTTCTCATGAACAGCCTTCGTTGGGACTATAGAGGGTTAATTTCTTGCAAGATCCACCAGTGAGACACCATGGTGATTTCTTTGCCATTCAGGGGGCCACAGCCAAGCGCTCTACAGCAAAGTCTTGATCTCAGTTTTGGGAGATGCTTTCTTGAGCATGCTATCTCAGCCCTAATGGTGGTGGCTGTCCCTTATATTTTTTAGAGTTCTCTTTCTTACCAGCCAATGCATTGTTACTCTAATCTACTTTTAAAGTTAATGATTCTTTACAGTAAATTGGTTCTCCATAAATTACTTTGTGATTTCTATCTCCTCATTTGATCCACACTGATAATCCAAAATAAATGTACCCCCCAATTCAACTTTTCTTCAGTTGATAAAAATACCCACAGCCACTTCATGCTACCTAAAGTGAAGGTATAAGGAAAAAGAGTGGACATTGGAGTAGAAGACCATAATCTTAAGTGGTTGTAGTTAAAATAGACAAATTTCCAAATTATAAAAAAATATGGCACCATGTTAACACCTTCTCTGTTGTTGTCATGCTGGATTTTGGAGGGACCCCTACAGTAAGAGATCCTTTAGTTTAAACTTCATGGTAAATCTAATGCTTTAATAAACTTTCTTCTTTGGCAGATTTCCTCCCTAGAAAGAATGGATTTATAATTTTTGTAAATATTTTCTCTCTCCTTCATCTTTACTTCCCACCCTTTTCCTCTTTTATTATTTGAGTTGGCTTGATCTTTTCCCAGCTACCTCATACAATTGGTGGCTTGATATAAGAAGACACTGAGTAGTGTCCCTATTAACTTTAATGGATGGGACCTGTCATGGCAGAGCTTGACATGCTGGGAATCAGTGTGTCATTTTACTCCATCCCATAAAAAAGTAAACATCGTCTTTCTTACTGTTCATCCCCGTCTCTGCTTCCATCTATCCATTTCTAATTTTTGAAAAAAGTAATAGAAAAATTTCTTCCCAGTAAGACAATAGGAATATCTCACACTTTCATTCAAAAAATCCCTATTTTTATCCCCCACCCAAATGTATTTTACTCTTTACGTTTATGTACCCTGGGTAATATTCTCAGTAGGGATGTATTTGGTCCCTGTGTGTATATCAGTTGTCATATGTCAACAAGTCTCCCTTAGGTTTGAAAACAGAGCAATTATCTATTTAAAGTTTGATTTCCATTAGTAACTTATATGTTTTCTTGGAAAACATGAAGAAAATGATTGCTATTAATTAACAGACACTTGTATTTGGGCATGAATTTATTTTGTTTAGTTTTGCCCAAAAGGCTTACTAACATTAATCCTAATATTATTAATCTTGAGAGTAGAGGGATTTATTAGTCAAACATGGAGATTTTAGTGGGAATTGCTGGCATCTCTTGCTGAAATCTATGACTTCTCTCTGTATTTCTCGTTTCTGCCATCTTCCAATTACCCTTTCTATTTTTACGCATTCTTTTAACTGAATGATCCAGAACACACACTCTAACCTTTTATCAGGCTGAGGCTGAATTTAGCCATTTCCCCTCTCCACCTACTCTAGCAAGTGCAAACTAATTCAAGTGTTATCCTAACGCAAATCTTTTATTCTTATGACATTAGCAAATTAAAAAAGAAGTTTCTTAGATAATGTTTATTAGTTACCAAAAATGCACAGGTGTTAGCTATAGTGTTTATGAAAAGTACCCCCTTAAATGATGTTCACATAATAATTAAATACTAGGCAAACATTCTTATACAGTAAAATGTAAAGTGCTAGTATTTGTTGGACAAAATAATTTTAAATATTTTGAGTGCTTACTTTAAGGCAATATGGATTCTTTTCTAATTCTTTTCTGTATTTTAAGCCATAGATATTTAGATGACAAGCTAAAAGTGAACAGTTTGGAAAATGGATTTGTGCTTAGCTTGATTGCTTAAATATTTTCCTAGTCTTTACTCCCAATCTAATTTCATAAGACTTTATTGTCAAACATTTCAGAAGCTCAGGAAAGATCAGTTGAAGAAAACAAGGAATGTCACCTCCTTATGATGATTCTACATTAGACACCTGGGGTAAGAACCAAACAGAAGGGACAAATGATTCATTCTATTACATAATTTTTAGTGTCTGGTTCTTATTACTTTGCAATTTAGAAAGGATTGCATTGATTTGATTGAAGAAAATACATCAATGAAAACTTAAGAGAGAGCTGGAGTGCATGGGTACCTTTTATCTAGACTGTATGGTGGTCAGATTTTCTGAATAGTTCCAGGTCATAACAACTAACTGAAAAACAAATTCTGCCACTTAGACACATAAAATGACCATAAGTTGTGTTTCATTAAAGAAAAAAATTCAATGTGTTTAAATTTTTTAAATCGTGTAAAGATTTAATTTTAAGTATTTTTTTCTGATACATAGACGTAAAAATTCTGTATTGAAGTTAAAGACAAATATAAGAAAATATTTTCATAACTAAGTTGAATTCTAGACTAATGTACTCAGAGGAGTTAAAAAATTCTTTTTCGGCTCGGTGCCTGTGGCTCAATCGGCTAAGGCGCCAGCCACATACACCTAAGGTGGCGGGTTCAAATCCCCAGCCTGGGCCCGCCAAACAACAATGACGGCTGCAACCAAAAAATGGCCAGGC